>CAODLS011092621.1:0-12144 GCA_948243855.1 Flueggea neowawraea | reverse complement strand
ATTTCCTCACAGTTATTATTGTTGTATTCTTGTTAATTTCAATACTGCAATTCTGGTTTTCTTTTAACTTATACTCTCAGCTTCACATTTAATTTCTGCAATTCCATTTTATTTTCTTTTTGGCGAATAACTGAATTTTTATTGGTCTATGTGGTTCGACCATGTTTGCTACTGTTCTCAAATATTGTTCCTGAACAGGTATTTATTTGGTGGGTTTGACACCCTATCAACTGGTCAAAATCGGAACTGAAACCGAACCAAACCAGAACCAGACCAAACTGTGGTTCTGGTTCCTCCATTCCAGAAATTAGAACCGTTGGTTCTGAAACTGACAATAAGTCTAGATCAATTTTAGACAATCCAAATAAGTTTTGACCATTAAAAATATGTAAGTAAATAACTATAAAAATACCATAATCAGCACTGATCGGCATATGCGTAAAAATTGATGGGAATGGCAAGAGCAGACTTATTGTGAAGTTGATGTCAAAGCCCAAAAGCTAAGGAGATGCCTAGTCTATAAAGCCCAATAAGCTCCTGATTTCCGAACCCCAAAAGAAGCGTCCCCCAGGCCCAAGACAAACTTTGGGTTCTTCATTGGTAAAAGTAGACATTTATAGTTAAATAAAATATCACTTTTTAATTTTGCTACAATAGAAAACTTATTTCTAAAATAAAAACGAGGAAGACACCAATCTCCAAACTGCTATTTTTTGGAAAAGTATGCGAAAAATTGCCGCATTTTTGTGAAAAAATATTTTTTTTGCAAGAAATTGATTTTTTTGTGAGAAATTGTATTTTTTAAAATAAAAAATATTTTTAGTTCAAATTTTATTTTTTGGTTCATAATGATTCACATATAGAGTATACCGTTCATATTTTTCAAAAAAGTGTAAATGATTTTTTATTTAATTATTTTGTTAAAAAATTCAATTTTATCAATTTTTTTGTTCACAATAGTTCACATGTGTGGTATACATATTTTTAAAGGTTTACAACGGTTCACATAATTCTTATTTTTTAAAAAATCTAAATGAAATCTTTTAAATATTTTCAAAATTTTAAACTAATTTTATCCTCAAAAAATATTTTTTCAAGGTCGATTTTGACGTTCACAGTGGTTCAAAAATAGAGCACATAATACATATTTTTTTATTTTTTTAACATTCACAATGGTTCACAAAATAATTTACATTTTAAATTTTGAAGTTTGACAGTAGAGTACAATTTTGAAGTTCGCAATAGTTCATAAAATAAAAAATTTTAAAAAAATATAAATGATTTTTTTAAATTATTTAACAAAATTTTCTTGAATTTTTTAAACATTTTTTGAGGTTCACAACGGTGTACATACATTATTGTGAACCATGTGAGCCAAAAAATAATAATAGTTTACAGTAAATATTTTTTAAAAATAAGCTAAGAGAGTAAAAAATATACAACAGAGCTAAAAATGTAAAAAGCTAAGAGGAAACAACAGCTAGGGTTTCTAAGAAACCCTAGCCGCCGCCAAAACGAGATCGGAGAGAGACGCAATAAGAGAGGATGACGTGACGACCAGAGGACAACGACAAAGGAGCGACGGAGACATGGCGGGACAGAGGAGAGCGATGAATGAGTGTCGAAGGAGAAGAAGCGGAGAAGAGACGACGAAGACAGTCCAGTCACGACGAAGGAGTGGGACGACTGAGGAGAGCCGGTAACAACAACGGAAGATGATGGAGAGGACGACGGAGGAAGGAAAGAAGAGAGAGGAACAATGCTAGGGTTTGAGAGGTGGAGAGAGAGAGAACCTGAGGAGAGAGAAAAAAATAAATGAGAAATTAAAAATTTATATGAAATTAATATGGTATTTTTAAAACTTAGTATCAAACAAGTGATAATTTTAAAAATCAAACATAAAAAATCACATTTTTGTAGAACAAAAACATAGTGTGCCATTTTTTAAAGAGAGGCAAAAAAAATAGCATACAACGTAATTAGCACTTCTTTATTCTTCGCTTAGTGTAATCCATTCCTTTTCTTTGATCCAATATCCCTGAAAAAGCAAGAATCAGTTTATTGTTTTCTTCAAATTATGAACCTTACTTTTTGGATTTATAATTCTTTTGCTTTACTTGCAAAAGATTCATCTAATTGCACCCAAAACGCCTTTATTCAAGAAGGTAACACTAGCAATGTTCATAGATAATGTTTTCGATCGACGAAACACAATTCAAAATATCTGCAGACGGCAAAATTATATATCAATTATATGATCGGAACGATTTTCTACCAAACGACTCCACACGATTTTTTTTTTCAAGTTTGCTTAGCAGGTATGGAATAAAGTTCTTCTCATGTTTGGGCTTTCATGGACCAATACTACTCCAATACTGATGCTTTTTTGGAACAATGGATTGGTTTGCTTGATGGAAAAATTCAGAAGTTATACTGGACAACTTTATGGCAACTCCGCCTGGGAAATATAGAAATCGAGAAATCGTCGTATTTTCTCTGGAACTCAGACCTCTATGGATGACTTGATCTTTAGATGCATTTTGAATTATAAGGATGTCAATTCGTGTTAAACGTGTCGTAATCGTGTTATACCATTTATATATCGCACATCATAATACATGACATAAATATTACAAAAATTGAATTCGTATCATTCGTATCGTGTAGTAATCGTATACTTATTATCGTGTCAAAAATTGATAGTGCTTATGAATTATTCCTTTTTAGTGAAATGTATCAAGATGGGTTTTCTGGGGTTTAGATACTCATAGATGTCCATATATTATCTTTTTTCATGGCGTCAATTGTAATTCATATATATCTTGTTGCTTGATTGTACTCCTACAGGATTTTCTCAATGCCTCTTTTATACTCTTGACATTATTTTTTTTTTCTGTATTGCTAAATCATTGTTTTAATGCCTTGGCTTCTTAATAAAATTTCCGATTTATCAAATTTTTTTTTTCAATTGAAATTTGCAGCAATCAGACGATATAAACACTTAACACATGCTTTTGTGTATAATTAGAAGTCAGAACTCTAAGATTGACTCTTTGGTTTATTAATTTTAAATATAACATTTCAATAAATATGTTACTTATTCAATATCATTCAATTTGTGCTATATGTTTTGTTTCAGATTTCATTCACAGATTTAGTGGTAGCCTATAGCACAAATCCTAAAGTCAATCCAAATAAATTTGTGAATGAAATCTGAAACAAAATATGCAGTAGTAGTTTTTAAAATGGGTCACTCATCGTGTGGAGGTAATTCTGTTAAAATTTTGCTCGACACTATTTTTGTGGTTGTGACTTTGATATATTTTGCATAATTACTTCTAAAAAACCCAAATGAGATTAAATTAATAAAAAACTAATATATAATTTGTTCATTTAATGCGATTCCTTATACCAAGTTGGTTATTTCACGATGCTATAAAAAAAGAGTTGGTTATTTCTTTGATAAAGTATTAAAATGTCGTATACTTATTTAATTTTACACACAAAATACAGATATTTCAAAGTATGTCAGACCGAAATTAGCTTTCAATCTCCTTAACGATTTCAAAGCACTACGAATTCTAAATCATGTACCTCCAAGGTTTGCAAAATTTTAGCACAATTTTAGAGAAAACCTTTCATTGTTTTAGTCCAGTGTCCACATGTATGATCTTTGCTTCTTTTTTTAAAAAAATAAAAGAAAAAAATTGATAAGTGATCTTTACTTTAATATTTTGAACTCATTTTCGGTTTGTTTTCCTTGTCGAGATGTACGTGACATGACATAGTTGCATCTTGTAATTCAAATAAGTAATCATAATGGTTGGGTTAATTAATTTATCATGCCACCTTTTCTTCACTAATCAATCCAAATAAAATCCAAATCCTAAATCCAGTCCCATTCTTTGCCCTATATCTACTTTCCTCGGTGCTACTTTATTTGCTATGATGGGTTCTTGACGAATATTTGGACACATTTGGAAAATTGCCCCTCTACACATTTTGCGCCAACTCTACCCAGAATGCGATAAAATATTTGGATTACGTCGATATCTTTGGTTCACAAAAATGTACAATCAAATATTTTTTTCTTGGAACGAATTAATGAATAGAATATACTTTACAGAAAATCATGTATATAAACCTGTAGCGTTGGTAGCCTGTAAAATTTTGGCGGGAAAATGAGATGCAGCCCAAGAAACTCCAAAAACAGTTGATTCATTTCAGGTGAGATGTCATGCAATTAACATGGTGTTGTAGTGGGACAAATGGTGGCACTTTGGTTATGTGTGATTGGAGAGCGATGTTTGAAAGATCTTAAATCATAAAGGGTCAATCTGAAATTTTTGTTAAAAAAGAAAGGAAAGAGATTTGAAACAGAGAGAAAGAGACATTTGGACTTTGAGGAGTCAAATTTTATAAACTCTTTGAGTTTGTGAATAAAATCAAGAAGCACTATACAAAAGAAGGTTTAAAGAAACATAGTATATAGAAAGAATTAAAGAAAGAATACATAAAGGAGAAATAAAGAGGGGTTAAAAAAAGTTTGTATAGTGAGGATCTTTCAGTGCCATCAATTCAATTAATTGTGTTTGGACTGTCATCCATTTACTCTAAAAAAACAAAACCCCTTTCTCTGCACAATTGCACCAACTTTCCCTTACAAGACATGACAATTTTCTCACCATGCGATCATTTTCTCTCTCTTTCTCGAGAAAAAAGAAAAAAGCAAAGAGAATTAGGCTTTGTAGAACCATAAAGCGATGTGCTAAGGTGTACATAAAGATGCACCATCAAAATCTAGATGGGAATATATTTCAATCTACACAATGATGGCTTTGCCTCAACATTCACTTTAACTTTGGCATATCGTGCATTAAAATGGGTCAGTTGAAACAACAAACTACAATCCTTTTCTATCAATTTCCAAGCTGAAAAGGTTTCCAAGCTAAACGATAACTAAAGAGTATAGAAATATAAAGTGATTAGCAAAAGTGGGTGAAGATGACTCTAAAAATTACCAGCTTCTCTGTAATTTTTATGATTAACGGGTGATGGCTTTATCTGCCACATGTCTATGGCTTTTCTCCTACCGACATGTTAGCCTATATACCGACCTCTTTCATGCCCTAAATAAATGTATACTATGTTCTGCAGTTTGCTTTTACTTTTCTTGGCTTTTGCCTCCCGCAACGGTATTCATTGTTTTATTTGGCGAACATAAATCAATACATATCTAATTTTCTAAAACCAAATTAGAATATCAACATTAGATTAAATCTGCTCAGAATTAATATATTAATTGTTTACTTGATTGAAATAATATAAACAATATCAAACCAATAACAAAAGTATATAAATTTATCGCCTTAATCGTTCTTAATTCTTTCTATCAAGGAGAAGAAGTGATCAAGGGTAACAACTCTAGTCCGGCACAATCATGAGATCCTTCTTTGTTACAAAATGTTGGAAGAGTCATAACTTAATTTATGAGGAGGCAAGACTCGTCTTCATCGAATTACTTGTAAAGCATAATAACTAAAAATCCGAATAAGCGCAACTGAATTCCCTTCTGATGTGAGGCTTAAATATCTTAAAAAATCGCATTGTCTACAAATCCAAATATGCGCAACTGAATTCCCTTCTGATGTGAGGCTTAAATATCTTCAAAAATCGCATTGTAAAAATAGGTGATGAATTGGATATTGCATGGTTTGGGATTTTATATAGACTGCCTGAAGAATAATATCTCGTCTTATCAACCAAGAAGACTCTCAATTAATTACTTATTAAAAGAAAAAAAAAAAAGAAAGAAGACTCTCAATTTCTAAAATTTTACTTGTATAACCATTATTTATATATACGAAACTCTATGTTCCACAAATGACTTTGCAAGGATCGCTTACATTAATGTGTTATATCTTTTCATTCAAAACTAACACGGAATTAACGATGAGATCGAATTTAAAGAACTTATCGTTATTTCTTAACAAAGCATTTGATACTTATATCATAAAGTTCGTAGAAAAGCTCAGACGACAACATGG
Source organism: Flueggea neowawraea (assembly GCA_948243855.1). Lineage (NCBI taxonomy): Eukaryota > Viridiplantae > Streptophyta > Magnoliopsida > Malpighiales > Phyllanthaceae > Flueggea > Flueggea neowawraea. Next base: position 6,097 of record CAODLS011092621.1, on the reverse strand, counting down.
AATAGGGCAATAATATCATACATAAACTATATACGTCTTGGTAACAAGAATGGTAGAGAAGTTGATGCAGAAAGAATAGCTTTGACGATGATGATGAATGGAGTGAGAAAGTGGCCCATGAACACGTGCAAATGATGGCATTGTCTTCCTAATTAATGATGCATTTCCACCGCTTCTTCCACTGTGTGGGATCCACCCCCTCCTATCAATCATGCATCTCGACTTCACCATTCCTTTCTTCCCCTCTTTTTCTTTGACCACCATTTCCTTTTTTTAAATCAAATCTTTTTTGTTCTCACTCCCATTTTGCAACTGATTCAATTTCTTTGTAAAAAAAATGATCGTATATATGTTGTGCTGTTCTGCACGATAGTTTTATCCTCCAATTATTTCAACTACACTTGTGTTGTGTGCTTCATGTTGTTTAGAACTATTGTGAGCACCTGAATCGGATTTGCTTTGTCTTGAATCATGCATGTCATGGGGACCTACAATTCCTTATACGTAACTTTCCAATAATCCTCATACTAATTACATCATACATTCTCCAATTAAGTGTAATGTTGTATAATATTCCAAAAGATTAGCGGCATAATCATATAACTTGGACGGATTGCTAGCTATAAGACAATAATCAGTTCAATTATTTGCTAAAAAGATTAACAACATATATCAACTAAAAAAGAAAGAAGAAAGAGAGAAAACAGAGATTGGTGATGCTCACTATTCTTTTTCCATTTCAATTTAGTTCCGTATGGTTAATGAGTTAATTAAATTTGTTCATTAACATTTGATGTTGTTCCCATTACGGACGGAAGCATGGAACTTTACTTTAGACGGACTTTTTGACTTAAATTTTGACTTTAGCAAGCAGAAATGATCACAGGAATCAATTGTGAAAAAGAAGAAGAAGATGACACCAAAAATACAACTCAAATAAATGACATCGTCATGAATCAATGAGGAAAAACTAAACATGTTACTGCAAAACAATTAAAGTTAGGTGCATGAAAAATCATGTGTGCCTACGAGAGTAGGCTGAGTTTTATGTTGGAAATTCATTAGATTGTCGTGATTGAAGGGAGGTAGTAGCGGTGATGCAATTGGTTTGCGGGATCTGCCTACGTGAATCCAAAAAACATGGCCTCAACCTCAATATTCTAGTCTTATGTCAACATTTGATATCATTATTATTTATCTTGCATTGTCGTCTATCTAGAATGACACCTGGCCAATAGAATGTCACCTTTTTAACACTCATCCTCCTTTTTCACTGTTCTCTGTAATAGTCGTTTGAATCAAAATCTGGCCCATAAATTTTCCTTTTCAATTCCCACCTATATATATTATATATATACATGAACTTAGACTATAAGTTGTAAACTAAAAATCAGGTATGGAGCCAGCATTCTGGTAAAAGGGTATTGATTCTGTTTAACCAAAACTTGGCTTGCAATTGTGTACAGTGTCTGAAAAAATAACGGCTATAAAAACTTTAGTTAATTCATAGTAATTCAAATCAATTCACCTAACAATCATAAGTATCCAATTAATTTAAATACTACACTGAATTTTGGTTAATCCATAGTAAGAAAATAAGTTCAAAACTAAAAAACATACTACACTCCATTTTTTTTTAATTCATTCAACAATTCAAAATTCAAAAAACTAATTCAAATACTACTCATAATTAAATCACAATTTAACAATACTATACAGTATACTACACTACACTAAATTTTTCCTTATTTATTCAACCATCTTTAAGTCTCTAACTAACCCCAATTAAAACTGAAATTTGTCAAAAAGGAGAGGAAAAAGACTTACTAGGATGGAGGCGCTTTGTGGGTGAAGGAAGCAAAGTGGCGAAATGGTGGAGGAAGGAGTGGCAGTGGTGGTAGAGCGACGTCGACCCAGGAGACGGTCGAAACTGAGTGAGAGAGAGAGAGAGAGAGAGAAGAGGACTTACCAGGAGAGAGGAGAAACAAAGCGAGGTCGATATGTTTTGCTTGGATTTAATGGACCAGGGCAAAACGTCTGTTATATATATATTTTTTAAAATGTGTGGGGCAAAACGACACACTTATTTTCCTTAAGGAGTAACGATGTTGTTTCTCTCTATTGTTAAAAAAAAGGCAAGACCTATGCCCTTCCTCCTATGGGGCATCCCTTTGTCCTTTAATAGCTTCGTCCTTGCTAAAAATTACAAAATGATACAATCTCCATTTTGAAAATGGGGAATTGAAGCCATTCGTATTTATAAAGATAGTGAATTGTGGCGTTTGGTCTGTTTTTGCTTGAACATCACTGCTCCTAAATAATGATCAAATTACTATTTTTAGTAAATATCCCCACACTTAAACTATGCTTATCCTTAAGCATATGTCAATTCAAAGACAATAAGAAAACCAAATTTAAATCACTCTTTCCATTTCCATGTCTAGTTGCAGCCAAGTCGATATGTACCGAATATTTAAGAGGGAATATAACTAGCACCAGGCTAGCCGACAATCTAAAAAATCATCTCCACACCGATAATGCCCTTAGGGAATAGCAAAACTACACCCTCACGGATGTCACTCAATTGCTCAAAAGTGTTTGGGGTGAAGATGGATAAGCCATGTAGAATAATCAGCCAGGTAGAATATCACTTCTTTTTACACCTTTTTTTTTAAATCTTACTGATTTCTGATTATTTTCAATAATTTTCTGTTGCAATGGCTCTGGTGTTTTGATGTTGCAACAATATATACCTGCTATCTAGTACGTGAAGAAAGAATTCAAATTTTTACTCGACTCTAAGCAATATTGGAGGCACTAAAGTTAAATTATGAATTTATATCACTATTTTTTTATGTGAAATTTTATAACTTACTGATATTGTGGTCAGTTAAAAAGTTTAACTATAAGTACATAAAGAGTTCAATATTTTGTGTGAATTATATAATAAAAAGAAAATCAATTATAAAATGTGTTATCGGTGATTCATATCAATTTTTAATATAAATAGTATATGAGTCCTAAGGTAAAAAAAATGACATATGTTTTATAATTATAATGTAATATATTAATGAATATATAACATGTTGATTTAATACAATTAATTGAAACAAATGAATATATGTGTAAAGAATAACATGTTATACAATTTATAACATGTCTGATTTTGCTTGAACATCACTGCTCCTAAATAATGAGCAAATTACCATTTTCAGTAAAAACCGACAATTGTTTTGTGAATGTAAAGAATAATTATAACAAGAGAGTTGTTTGCTGAGGATAAGACAACTCGGGAACAAGGATAGGAAAGAGAGACGAAGATCATCGATAAGTCCAAGTGAATTAAGAAAGTATTAAAATGAGCTGTTGGGCAAAAATATTCAGAAAACCAGACAGCAAGCAAAATTTGTCAATGTTGTAGATTCGATTGTGATACAATTATGAAGTTAAGGTCGGGAGAGAGAAGGAGAAAGTGTCAAATCAACCCAACAACTAAATCTTAACGTTTAAATTCTTGTTCACCGTAATTGGATAAATTAATTTGAGCAAAAATGTTATCCATGAAGGTGATCATAATTATTGGAGTTTATGGACGCAAAATGTGATGCTGTAGTCTTGCGTAGGAAGAATTTCGGTTACAGTCACATGCAAGTGATTGAGAATGTTCTGGAATGGCCAATGAGTTTTTAGAGGAAAATGACTTTTTACTAAGTTTAGGAACACGGTCTTTTCCTATAACTACTCCTAGAAAAGAGGTGGTCTTAGTGAGGAAAAACTGATCCATCCTCGACCTCAAATCCACATCCATTCCCCGCAAATCAGTGCAAAATTGAACATCTTATCATCAGCACCACAATAAAACTTGTAATATTGAAGTACATGTCAAATTAATATATTACAAGCATTCAAGTAAGGTGCACTAATCGGATGAGTCTGGTGTCTTTCTGCAAAAAAAGAAAAGTAATGGGATAAGTTTGTTACCCTTTTCAAAGAACTTTGGGGGGTTTATATTTGTTTAGTTGAAGCTCAGGTATGGACCATGTGGCATAATTTGGTAGACTGCATGGATAATGCATTGGGTTCTTTGCTCAACCTACCATTCACCCATAAATGATGGGCTCGTTCGCACCCCATTGCGTGTGAGGTCCTGCGTTTTTTTATTGTTTTGTGTTGTTATGTCAAGATGTACCAGTTGTGCGACATGATTTTTCTGATATTCCATATTGCTACCAGCTTACAACATATTTGAAGTCAATGTTGCTTACACACCATGATTCAAAATAAGAACAATGAATATGTGTAAATGCTCCCATATTATCTATCACATGATTATCAATAAAATCCAATTCGTCCACATTTGACCCTTCATTCTTGTGAGACTAGAACAACCCAATATATAAAATAATTTTTTAGAAAAAAAAGAAACAAGCTAAAAAATTCCTTAAGTTATTAGTTAAATCTCATCAATGGTGTCTTGAATATCTCTACTCATTAATTTATCCCTAGGGATAGATAGACCAAACCTCTGTTACTTAAGTTAACATAACCTTAAAACAAAAAATTGACTTGTCTCGTGAAGCTCATATTTTGCCTTAATTTTTTTGGTTAAGGATAGTTTGCCTTAATCTGGGCGTAAAATAAAAAATATGTGTTCTAAACCTCCGAGATATACTGGCATATGCAATAAGTTTTAAGACTAACACAAACTTGCAAAACCAAATCAAAAACTCAACACTCATTTGGCCACGAATGGTGTGTTGATATATAATTATTACTTATTCAACGTTATGATGCTAAATCGAGCACATGTGTTCATATGTGTCTCACCTGATGAATGGAATCACAAGTGCTACCCCAAATATTATCAGTACTTCAATTACAGTCCAGCGAGTGTTTCGTGATTGCAGTCATCGAGCCAGCAGATACTTTCTGCGGTGCCGTCTTCTTTCACAAACAACTCATCATTTTTACTCAGAAACAGAATTATTATTTACCCTCTCTGTTGGTAATTACGTTTTATTATCCACTAATTATAAATGGGTTATGATTGTAATGATACACTATATTATATGGTGTTAATTAAAAGCACTGATATACTGCCATTAAAATATGTAGTAGATGGGATGTATGTATGAAAAGTGGGATTTGGTGGGTTTATACTATTTGGGAAATTGGGACTACAGTTCCCAAAGAAGAGGAATTGGATATGGCATGCACTCACTCACTCAAAGAAAATAAAGGAAAGAAAAGATTTGGGGTTGGTTTGGTTTTTTCAACATTCTATACCCAATTAAAGACGACGGCATTCATGATCTCAACTCACCAAAAATATATATATTTATACCCGTATCTTGAAAAAGCAAAAAACAAGTTCCATTTTCAAGTTTTGGGATTGGAGGAATCTTTTTTCATTACCCTCCCCAATCCATCTCTCTACTTTATGGACTAAAAAAAGCTTGAGAGAAAGCCATATTAAAGAGGCCACCGAAAAGCATAGACACCTTATCATGAAAGCACGAAAAAAACACCGATTAGACGGGCCAACCCACACGCATATACTCACTCACTCCCTCACACACCCACACGCTCGCTCACTTAATTCCTCCATTCAACTCAACTGTTTCTCTATACTTTTACGAAAAATATTTACCTATACTCAGAAGTATAATCTCAATCGTGCACATAAATAACAAAATGACACGTAGTTCTTTATGTTCGCACTTATTTATTTATGTGATGAATGAGTACAATCATAATTACAATATAGATAACTATTTTTCTACTTTTTTTTTTGTTTTATCTGTTTCTTTTTAGTTGGATTTATCAAAGAAAATAAAAAATGGAAAAAATCAAAAGTCAACCTGGCCTCATGATTTGGTCTTGGTTCTTCTAAGCACCACCTCATATCGCACTTACTTTAGTACCGTCTATATAATTGGCATTCCCAATCACCAGGTCCTCCACCATGGGAAGTATGAAGGTGCATCAGTTGGCACGAGGATTCTGGGAGCACGAACCCTCTCTCTCCCTTGGCTGCAAGCGTTTACGCCTTCTTGCTCCCAAGTTACCCAATTCTGACTCTTTTTCTTCCACCACC
>CAODLS011092519.1:0-10558 GCA_948243855.1 Flueggea neowawraea | reverse complement strand
TTTATTGTAGATTGGAATGTGACTTTTTCCTACAAAGTTATTGAACAACGTGTTATTGCGCTAAACATTTTATTATTAGTTATAATAACAATTTTCTAAAAAATATATTAGTTATAATAATAGTTTGCTAAAAAATATATTGTTTTCTCCTTCTACATAAGGTCCATGTGAAACTTTTATATTTTTCTTTTTAGTTATGGTTTTCAAACTATTTTTGCATTTTTCTTGTTCGTTATGGCTTTGGAACTATTTTTTTTAATTTGAATTATTGCCTTCAAGCAATATAACAACATCTTGATCTACAATCGGTGTGTTATATACTTTTGATCTAACTTTAGATTTCCTCTTATCACAATTTAAAGATATTTTAAAGGTTGTTGATCTTTCAAATTTTGGAAAAACCAAGTGTATGTATTTTTTTAATATTTTCATCAATTTTTTCATAATACTTCTATCTACATCAGAATTTTTTGAATTACATTCATTCGATTTTGAAGTTCATTTGCAGTATCATAAAAGTATAATTGGAAAAAAGAAGGATTATTAGTTTTGGCAGTGAAACAGGTAATTAAAAAAATTAAATATTGAATTTTTTTAATAAATTAAAGTATAACCAATAAATATGAAAAAAATTGAAATGATAGCCCAAATTCAAGCCAAGATCTTTGAGGGTAATGGTTTATTCATTAAAACATATATAAATTAAAGAAATTAAATATTGAATTATTTTTTTGAAATCAAAGTTTTCCCAAAATTTTAGTGCGGGTCATGGCTTTTCTTTTTTAGAAAAGTCGTGTGCCAAGATTTATTCAATTGGAACATAAAAGACGTATCAGGTTTGGCTATAGAGTTTGAAGACATAATAAATAACATAGTAATGCTTTTTACTCTGGTGGATCCATAGTAGAATAGACATATCTATTGCAATAGTATTAGGATTTTAACTATTGTCAAAATTATTATAATTTTTAAAAAGTGTTCTTTTTCCTTCCTATATAGATTATTGGAGTAGAATTAGGACTTATATATCAAAGTTAGTAAAATCTAAAATCATGCATATTAATTGGTATCCTTATTCAATTATGCATCTTATATGTGTTTCAACTTACACTTGTTCTGTCACGATCCGTTTTCGGATTACGACTGGCGTACGAGGTGAACCGTCTATAGGAGTTCGGCTCATCCCGCATAAGCCTCGAATAATAAGATATACTACTCAAAAAATCATTTGTAATACAAGTATATAAATAAATGCGGAGTGATATATATATATAAACCCAAAATATAGTCATATACATATACAAAAATATGATAAGTCCAAAAATAGTTACAATCATATATGAGTAAAAGTCAATGCCCAAAAATCAAGATACAACCCAATAACCTATAAGCATTTGGTGTGGAGCCCTATCAAAACAAAGCAGCTCCAGCAAAAGGGCATCTACTATCCAAATCATATTTGATAACTTAATCAGAACCATTATTCACGGATAATTCATCCAATTAAATATGCTCAGAAATAAGAAACAGGATGAAAAATGCCTCATACATATATATAAAATATAAAGGGTTTCGAAAACAATGTGATTGGGGCTAGGGCTTACACTAACACTTAGCAACATACTAATCTTAATTCATCATCATTCCTATGATAATGATCGATTAGGAATATTTAGAATAATATCCCTTTTCTCCTTATGATTTTAGCACTTGATGGAATAAGGAAGAATAGACTATTCATGGAGTTTTATCTTCATAAAACATATAATATTTCATAGAAATGTCATGCCTCTTCAATTATTTAATGACAATGTACATCAATGATCATGCTAGAGCACAATTCTAACATCCACCAAGTTCCAAACATGGTTATCATACATCGATTGCATTTCTGATTTCATCACTTTATGCCATTTTATATAATTTGGATCCACAACTGCCTCTTGGGAGTTATTAGGCTCACTATGGTCTACATGAACAATTCTTTTATTGTCAGTTATGAGAAATTCATATCTCTCAGGCTTGTGACGAACCCTACTAGACCTTCTTAGGCCTTGTTTTACAAATTCAAACTCTACAATATCTTGTGAATTGTCTTGAATCTTTGTCCTATCTTCAGCGGCTATTTGTGGTTCTTTTATTTCCTCTAGAAGTACTTTACTCCCACTAATTCCTTTGGAAATAAATTGTCTTTCCAGAAAGACGTTGTTTCAAGCAACAGACACATTGTTCTGAGAACGATTGTAAAAATAGTCTCCTCTTGTTTCCTTTGGATACCCCCACAAATTTTCATTTCTCTAATTTAGGTGCTAACTTTGTCTGAAACTTGCCATTTCGCTAAAGCTTTGCATCCCCAAATATTTAGAAAATAGATTATGGGCTTTTTCCCATGACATATCTCATATGGTGTCTTTTCCACCGCTTTATATGGAATTCAGTTAAGTGTGGAATATTAGTTTCTAAGGCATAACCCCAAAATGAGATTGGATGATCTGTTTGACTCATCGTTGAATGAACCATATCCAATAGAGTTTGATTTCTTTTTTTGGACATGTCATTCCATTGTGGCATTTCGGGAGTAGTGAGTTGTGAAATAATTCCACATTCCTTTAGATGATTGTCAAACTCTTAGCTTAAATATTATCCACCACGATCGGATCGAAGTGCTTTGATATTCTTGCCAAGTTGGTTTTGTACTTCACTTTTGAATTCTATGAAATTTTCAAAGGACTCAGATTTGTGTCTCATAAGATAGACAATCCATATCTACTAAAATCATTAGTAAAGGTAATGACATACAAATAACCTCCTTTAGCACTTGAACTAAAAGTTTTGCATACATCAGTATGTATTAGTCCTAATAGGTCATTGGCCCTTTCACCTTTGTGTGTAAAAGGACTCTTAGTCATTTTGCCTAACAAACAAGATTTGCATGTATCAAATGAGTCAAGTAATCCATCTTTGTGGAGTTTCGAGATGCGTTTCTCGCTTGCATGGCCCAACGACAATGTCAAAAGTAGGTTTGATTTAAATTATTTGATCTTAACCTTTTTATTAATGTTATATATGGCTTGTTTTGTTCCAAGTTTAAAGCATAAAGACCCAAAAGATAAGGTTGCAAAACCATAGAATATGTCCCCATGATAGATGGAAATATTATTATTCTTAATAATAAAATGAAAATTGTCATTGTCTAAATAAGAAACAAAAATAATGTTCTTACTCATAGCAGAAACATAATAATAATACGATAATTGAAAAACAAGTCCACTAAGTTAAATAATAAGTTCCTACAGCTAATGCAACAACTCCTGCTCCATTACCAACTCGTAGGTCCACTTCATATTTCATCAATAATTTACTATTTCTCGATCCTTGCAAGTTAATGCAAATATGAGCTCCACATCCAGTATCAAATATGCATGAGGAAGTAATAGACATATTGAATTTTATAACAAAAATAAATATAGTAGAAGCCTCGCTTCTCTTCTTCTTTAACTCTTCCAAATAGAGTTTGCAATTCCTTTTCCAATGACCTGGCTCATTGCATTGAAAGCAAACTCCATATTTTGGCTTAGACTTGAGAATGTTGGGCTTGGATTTTGCCTAGCCCTTGCCAATATCCTTGGTCTTATCCTTGCCTTTGCCCCTTTCTCTTTTGAACCACAATAATTCCATTAGTCTTGGGAATACTCTTCTCGGTATTCTTCAACATACCAAGTAGTTCAGTGATGAACTTATTCATGTTGTGCATGTTGTAGTTCATGGAAAATTGGTCAAAACTACTTGGGAGTGACCCTAAGATGATATTTATGGCTAACTCTTTTGTTAGTGGAGCATCAAGTCTCTCAAGTTGGTAGATGTAACCTTTCCTCTTAAGGACGTGTGCACTTAACGAAGTACCATGAGCCATCTTACACTCATTCAATTCTTTGGTTGTCAAGAATCTTTCTTGACGTGCTTGCTCTTGGAACATTTCCTTTAGATACCTCATCATGTCAAATTCCTCCATAGCTTTGAATTATTTTTACAAATTTGTAACCATAGTAGCAAGCATAAGACATGTGACATCTATTAAGTCCTTTTTATGCTTTTCATAAGCATCCTTTTGTGCTCGAGGGGACTTGGGTGCGGGTTCATTGGGAATTGATGTATCTAGGACATACCTCTTCCTTTCTTAGTTAAGAATAATTCTTAAGTTTCGAGACCAATCAAGGAAGTTAGTCCCAACCAATTTCCCCTTCTCAAGACATGTAAAGGTTAATGTGTTGTTGTTTATTGTCATTATATCAACAGACAATAATATGCAAAGATTAATAAGAGGTCTTTGAATAACTCCCACTAAATTTAACATCCCTAAAATTAAAAACACAGTGGGTACAAGATCCATATTTCACTCAAAGTTAAGTCATTTGAGCTAGTCCTTAACCTTAGCTACTTAGGTAGAAAACTCATTTTCAATTATATCATATATAACTCTTGTATTTCTAGAGATTTTGACATCTCATGTCCTGGCATTTAAATCTCTTCATATGCCCAAGGCCCAAAACCGTTTTGATATCCATGTTAAGTCAAATCATAACTAAAATGTAGATACAACTATTATCTACCTTCGCCTCACTAAGGTGATCGAGTGCACCCTACAAAGGCAGAAACTACACATCAATGAACAAAGCCTCGAGAAGCATTGATTATAGAAGGCATTTTCAACTTACTATTCGTAGGGATTTGGTTTTGTTTGTTCGCGTGGGACACAAAATAAAACACTCATTCATGGAATATATGCATCACATTTATATATGTGTGGCATAATTTAAATTTGACATGAGAAAGTCCAAATCTAATGTTGATCTCACAAGCCAATGTGAAGATCAAGGACAACCTAGGGTTGTCTTCAATATTCATTGCAATGAATGACCTCCATCTTCTTTAACATACATTGTATAAATATATATCTATACTAAACTAATCTAAAAATAAAAATGGGCACACTCGCCAAAACTAAAGTAGTTGAAATAGGCACATACACCAAAATATTACAATGAACAATAATAATCCAATCACATAGATTTAATTGGCCATGTCATGCACCATGGTTTTTGAATCAAATCAAAACATAATTAGATTATGAACACAAATAAACAACATTCAATTAATCAGACAAATATATTGATTAAACGTTGGATGTGTAAAGGAGTTTCGCAAGCCAGTTGCGAAGGGGTTTTTAATTCGCATTGCTCATAAAAACGAGTTGCTAGATTTTCAAACACCAATTTGTATTAATCTTCTTAATACCTGAATCTCATAACAAAATTATGATTCAGCCCATTATTTATACTTACATAATAAAACCGCATGCACAAAAACCTAATCGACTTTCTAAGTGAATTTTAACAACCTTTATAAATTCAGCATTCAAACATAATTTGGCCGTCAACATATAAACCAGTTTCATCTTGCTAAATTAAATCCTAACATGTATCATTACTTCAACAACAATATCATAAAATATAAAGCAAGGCCGAATTATTTAAACAATACAATTATGTCGCATATAAAAAGAATAATTTATGTTGATTGCTCAAGTGGTGTTGATACCACTGTTGGAATTCATAACTAATTTTATGACATTCATAATAGCATAATGCAGTGAAAATAACAAAAATTTAACCTAGAATTCCACCAAGAATCCATGCACATCAACATACACGATTAGGGTTAGGATTTTTCCTTAACACCAATGCTAAAATGTGTGACTGAATGTGTCACGACCCGTAGCTAGCCCGTGACCGACGCACTAGGCGAAACCGTCTATGGGAGCCCGGCCCATCTCGTACAATCCTCATGGTTCATAACTTACTACCCAAATTCAATTGATTAAAACATTTATTTAATCAAAACATTTATTATTTAAAACATACAATAAAATAAACATATATCATATATGAAATATTCAAAACATATATATGAATGTCATCATAAATCAAAATACATCAAAGTATAAAGGAAACCCAATAACCCGACAATATTCCGGTGTAGAGCTCTAACATCATAAACATAAGAGCCTGATCAAAAGAGCGTCACTAACCAAATGACACCTCACTGGTATCCAAAATGCGAAAATGTCGTCGCAGTCAAGAGTAGTCAACCTGCGGAATAAAACCAACAGTAGACATAGAAAGAAAAAGGGGTCAGGGCCCAGTGAAGGAAAACACTCTAGACCGCCTCATACTTGCCTCACAAATACTGTTTTGAAAACAGTTTAAAATACCACATGCAGGTATAGATGTATACATATACATATACATGTTATAAGTAATAGCTTTTCGAAAGTCATTTCGAAATCATTCGCAAGCAAAGCATCAAGCAAGCATGAAAATGTACTTAATAATCATTTCGTTTATTAAAACATGGGTTCATAGTGAAAACATATAGCTTTGATAAGGGATCATAATCGTGGTGTGCTCGTGGCACTATATAACATGGGTGTGCTTATGGCACCATATAACATGGTGATGTGGACTCGGCCATCATCATAACAATTCACGTGTTGGATCAGAATACATGGCTATTGGAATCTCTGGTAGCTGGGATTTCATAGTACATATATATATCATTGGTATACCAAATGCTACTTCGACCCCGTAGCATAGGTGTCCCGTATCATAAAAACAAAACCATAATATTTCATAGCATAAATCATAAACATGCATTTCATCATTTGAAATCATAAGAAAGATATATAATACATATATATATATCCATTTCACAAAACATAGGGTTGATTATAAAAATCACATAATCATTTTATTCATTTAACCAATCCTTAAATTAGTCCATTTTCATAATCATGTTCAGCACATCATAAAATATAATAAGAGTTTCAAGGCACATCTTATGTGTCTGAAGCTGCTATCCACTCACCTGGATGTCCAAGCTGGATCACCAATCAAGCCCAACTAGTCGGTGGCTGGCTTCGCTGGCATGGACAAGAAGCTGAACATGGACATACATAACATGAAGCAGAATGTGGTATTGTGGTCATACTATATACATGATATGCAAATACAATGCAAACCCTCATAATTTACTCTTAAATCCTTAACTTGTAAAATTACAAGTTAGTCTCCATAAATTCTAGAATTTATGAATCTATACCTTAACTTTTCCAAAATTACATTTCTAGAGCTCAAGTTTCTAAAATTACAAATCTAGCTTCAACTTTCCAGAATTTACAAAAATGTGAAACCTAAAGTTTATTCTCAAAAATACCGAACGTTATATCCGATCATTACCCAATGTTTCCAATCACCCACATTGCTCCTAAACATGTTCATAAACATTAATCAATCATCAATTCCATCAAACAAACTCCAAATTGCTCCATAAATCATCAAAACCGAACCTAACCCTAGCCAACACAGTAAATCATCAAATTTGTAGATTTAAGGCTTGAAACATGTTCCTTTAACCTCAATGAACTCTATTCTAACAACCCTTAGCATCCATTAACTCAGAATCATCCAAAAATCTGAACCCTAGACCCATTTGGTCAAAACATATTTGATGGATTCATGCGTGAAAGGGATGCTAAATCCAAGAAAGAGTTGTAATCTTACCTCTTAAAATGGTTATGGATGATGGACGAACCAAGCCCTGAAGTCCCAGACGATTTGAGAGAGTTTTGAGTGAGTTGAGAGTGTAGAAAATGAGGAAATCAGGTTTGTTCGACGCTTTAAAGGCGTCTGAAACACACCTCACGTACGTCAATCTATGTCTCACATACGTTAGGGTACCCTTGTATACATGTATGAACATATCACGTACGTTATCGGGGCTCAAAATCAATTCTTAACACACCAGGCCCGACCTCACGTACATCACTGTTCATCTCACGTACGAGAATAATCATGGAAATTCAGCACACGTATGTCAATCGTTGAAAACAGGTATTCTGCAAAAACGGTGCCTAACGTACGTTAGCCTGAGTCTTACATACGTTAGGCTATCATAACGTGCGTTATTCCTATAAATACGTACGTTATAAGCCTTGTTTCTCGTTTATTGACTTCTCTTGTTACTGAATTCATCCCAGATCATTTCTAACACTTAACAACATCCAACCTAACATGATTAAATCATTCACCATCCATTGGTATTCCCAAAAGTCCTCCATATCATATTCAAAAACTATATGGATCATAATTGGAAAGTACGGGATATTAAATACTTCCCCCCTCAAAAGAAATTTGTCCTCGAATTTCAAAAATAAATCATAGTCAAGATCAACCTCAGATCTCTCTTAAACATATTTTAAATCATAAATCAGGCTATCAAGCCACATACATCGTCAATGCATAATTAATGCTCGGCTAACGTGTAAACATGAAGACATGATGCACATATGCAAAGAATGCAAAGATATAAAATAAAACATACTGACCTATAGGTCAACTGAGTTAAACAGGTGCGGATATATGCACCGCTTCTCCTCATCGGCCTCCCAAGTGGCCTCCTCGATAGAATGATATCTCCAAATTACTTTCACTGAAGCGACCTCCTTGTTCCGAAGTCTCTTGACCTGACGGTCAATGATCATGAGCGAAACCTCATCATAGGACAAATTCGATCGAACCTCGACAGACTGTGTAGCCAAAACATGCGACGAATCTGGGACATATCTCCTCAGAAGCGAAATATGAAATACTGGGTGAACTGAATCAAACTGAGGCGGTAACGCCAACTCATATGCCACTGCTCCAACACGGCCAATAATCTCAAATGGACCAATGTATATCGGGATTAACTTGCCCTTCTTCCTAAACCTCATAACACCTTTCATAGGTGATACTTTCAGGAATACATGGTCTCCAATCTCAAACTACATATGTTTACACTTTGGGTCAGCGTAACTCTTCTGACGACTATGAGCAGTCTGAATCCTTTGCTAGATTAGTCTGACTTTCTCAGTAGTCTCTAAGATAAGATCTGGCCCCAATGATTCTCTCTCTCTCCGGCCTCGACCCAACATAAGGGAGATCTGCACTTCCTACCATACAGTACCTCGTAAGGTGCCATCTCGATGCTCGAGTGGTATGAGTTGTTATAAGCAAACTCTACCAATGGCAAGTGAAAATCCCAACTGCTGGCAAAATCCACAATGCACGCCCTCAATATGTCCTCTAAAGTCTGAATCATAAGCTCGGACTGCCCATCTATCTGCGGATGAAAAGCAGTACTGAAATCCAATCAAGTACCCAACTCGTCCTGAAGTTTACGCCAAAATTGGGATGTAAACTGAGGTCCTCTGTCAGACACTATAGAGATAGGCACACCATGAAGACATACAATCCTCTCGATATAAAACCTCACCAACCGTGCCGCTCCATATGTCCTCTTGACAAGCAAGAAATGAGTCGATTTTGTCAATCTTTCCACAATAACCCAAATGGAGTCATACCCTGAAGACGTCTTTGGTAGCCCAACCACAAAATCCATGGTGATGCTATCCCATTTCCACTCGGGAAGAGGCATCTACTACAACAACCCAGAAGGACGCTGATGCTCAAACTTCACCTGCTGACAAGTTAAGCATCGGCTGACAAACTCAGCTATATCCTTCTTCATCCCTGGCCACCAATCGGATTCACGAAGATCTCGATACATCTTAATGTACCCTCGATGAACCAAATAGATGGAACTATGACCATCGGTCATAATCTTCCCGTGTAACCCACCTGAGGATGGTACGCATAATCTCAAGCCGAACCGAAGGACTCCTGAATCATCAATGTTGAACCTTGGCACCTCAGATGCCCTAACCTTTTTGACCAATCCCTGAATCTCAGTATCCTCTTTCTGAGCTTCACGGATCCGATCTAACAAAATAGGTCTCACCTCAACGTGACCAAATAAAGCCCCGGAGTCGTCAAATTGCAACTTGACTCCAAACTCCATTAACCTTTCCCATTCCGACACCGCTGGTCGTCTCTCCACTGCGATGTGAGCCAAACTCCCCATCGACTTCCTACTTAAAGCATCCACAACCACGTTAGCCTTGCCAGGATGATATGATATGGTGCAATCATAATCCTTTAGCAATTCTAACCAACGTCTCTGCCTCAAGTTCAGGTCTCTCTGCCCGAAAATGTACTTCAAACTCTTATGATCTGTAAAGATCTCAAAAGTCTCTTCGTACATATAATGCCTCCAAATCTTGAGTGCAAACACTACGGCTGCCAACTCCAAATCATGTGTCGGATAATTCTGTTCATGATTCTTAAGTTGTCTACATGCATAGGCAATCACCTTACCATGTTGCATCAACACACAACCTAAACCAACTCTCGAGGCATCATAGTAAACTACGAATCCTCCAGAACCCGAAGACAAAACCAATACTGGCGTGCTCGTCAAACATTCTTTCAACTTCTGAAAACTATCCTCACATCGGTTGGACCACACAAATTTGACTCCTTTCTGAGTCCATCGAGTCATAGGAGCTGCTATCCTCGAGAAATCTTGGCTAAACCTCCTATAGTAACCAGCTAGACCTAGA
>CAODLS011092429.1:0-25366 GCA_948243855.1 Flueggea neowawraea | reverse complement strand
AACAATCTTTTGTTTTGGGTCTGCAGATTGAAAAAACTAATGGCAAATCAATTAAATATATCTTGCGATTGTTAAAGTGTATCATAATGCTAGAAGCAATTGCATCAAAGTAAGTCTAAAGGTATAACTAACTCAGTAAAGTAACAATTCAGTTACTGAAAAAGAACTAACGAATTTCTTTTTGGAACAGTTATGAGAATCAATTATATTCCCTGGAAATTTTTATAGAGTTGCAAGTCTAAAAGGTTATTTCTATGTTACTTTGAATCTTATATATATAAACTTTTATGTCCATAGATGATTGTCTTGTATGTTACTCATCACAAAGTGTGTACTTGCCTAACTTTTCTTTTTCTACGTTATATTTTCGGTAAAATATTGTACTTGGTAGGTTTTTTTTTTTCTCAATATAACGTTACATTGCCTGGTAAAGTTAGAGATACAATTCAGCTAAGTCTTTCGCAATATTTCCATTATTTTTTATTCAATTTTTTAGAGAATGTGAATAAAAATCAAATTGTGGATTTCACCTATCAACTTAAACTTTTAGGTGAATTGATTCTTAATATAGTATTAGAATAGCTTATGGTCAAACAACCTAAGTTCAAATCTCTTTACAGTTATTAATTATGCAAAAGATAAAAGAGATCTATGTAAGTTTCAAACCCGGTAGACTTTCACTTGAGTAGGTACTTATCAGCTTAAATTTTTAGGTGAATTAGTTCTTGATACAATCAATTTTTTGCATGTGTCAAGTCTAATTGGATGATAAATTAACATCAGATTTAATCTTAGGAGTGATCTGGAAGCTTGGGAAACTAAATATGATATTACAAATGATTTGATAAATTTAACTTTAATTATGGAACGTAATGTCTCGGATAAGGGCACTGCGAAAAGAGAAAAGGAAAAACAATCTGACGATATGAACATATATTCTAATCCTAATTTCCCCACTTAATGGTCATATCATAAGATACAATTTGATCAATAATTACGTACATGCATCAAATTTGATCAATAATTACGTACATGCATGTGATTGATTATATATAACTACCAAAATTTCGATTATCAAGTTCTTGGATTTAGCAAATCTGACAGCAAATCAAGATTTAACATACTAACAATAAAACTTAATGCAAATCTCATCAATTTGATTGCTATGAATGAACATACATCAGGAAAATTTTGGAGTGGAGCACAATTTGCATATATATGATTAAAGGCATGCATACCTATCGGGATTATCATTAGATATAACCTAGATTAAGATTTGATCAATAATTAAATGGATTATCACATTAATGAAATCAACTTGTCTTTTGTTTGATCAACAAATGAATGAAATTTATAAAAAAAATATATATAAATGAAAGTGGCACGTTTGGTACGTATTATAATTTTAAATTCCTCATTTTACAGATGAACATACTATTGTTGAACAATTGATTCAAATAACTAATATTTAATTTATTATGAACCAACACTACAACACTCACTCTTATTACACAACACACTCACCACTCTTAATACTGTATGGTGGGAGTTCTCTGTTTTTGTGTGATACAACCACTCTGCTTTTCTCTCATATATAATCAACAAAGGCGAAATGGCCTATATATAGGCATGCATTGTTGGTTGACACCACCGACTTATTGACCCATCTAATTTCTAGTAGTTTGTACATTTACTTACATTAACAAGACCACACAAACCACGTAGATAATTCTAGAGAGCAAAGAGGCAGTGCTGATTTTCTTCAACTATTTGTTATGAATGATCAATTAATTTTTTTTTCTTTGTTATTAAAATTCCTTTATTACAATTAAGACAATATGAAACAAATAGCATACAAAGCAATAACTATTCCATTACTTAACCAAAGGAAAAAAAATAAAAAAAAGAGCAAATATTATATTACAACACATTAATAATATATTGTCCTACGGTATAGTTAGTATCAAAAGTGACATCATTAAAATCTAGTTAAAATATTAGGGACCCAAGATTTTGTTAGTTGAATGAATCAAGAAAATGAATAATTTAATGTTCTAAATCAAGAAGAAGAGAAGAAGGAGAAGAAGAAGTGAATACATTTCAAAATCATACCACTTTTAGATGGGTTAAGTCTTTTGTTTCCACTAACAATTAAACTCGTGACTTTTGAACTTATTTATATATGATATCTTTGAACTTCTCAATATTTTGTTGATGTAATTAATAGGTATTCACCTGCAATGCTGGATTTACAGACATTAATGTGGGGTCTTTAGACCCCAATTTTCAAATAATTTTAATTATAAATATATGAGTTTTTTTTCTTATTACTAATTTTTGTATGAAAGAATAATTTTTTCTATGTTGGACCCCATTAAAATTCAATTTTAACATCATATTATGCCTGGACTCCACTAAAATGTGATTCTTATCATATGGTATTTGATTTTTTGCTTCATTTTTGATAAGAAAAATATTCTAAATTTATATTTAATTCTATATTTTAATTGAATTGTACATTAAATTAGACTTTGTATTCAATTTTGTCATTTTTCAATTTACTATTTATTATAGGGATCCTACTTTAAAAATTTTCTAGATTCCACGCTGTTCCTTTGATTAGATTTGCTTTAACTATGTCTGTTTGCTCATGAAAAAATGTTTATTTTAACGAGATTAAATAGATTTTAAAGAAAAAATTATTGTGACAAAATAACTCAAATGATACGCGTTTTCAAACATAGATTACTATATCCTCAACAATACACATAAAACAAACACTACATGAGTTGGTAAAATGCATCAACTAATAATTGAGGACGTTAAATCTCTTTTAGATAAAGAATTATGAATCGTATTTCTTAATGCTTGAAAATGGCTTCATTCAATAAGCCTAGAAATCATGGATGCCAAACCGTGTGGGTCCAACAAAACACCAAGAAATTGAAAAAAGAGAATCAAATTGTTGGGGATCATTACACTCTTTTTTAGTGTTTGGGTGGGTCGTCAATTCCACCACAAATCATACAATCGTGCCTTGGGAGATCTTTGGAATCCCATGTACCAAATACCAATCTCTACCTAAAGACTCCAACATTCCGTTTATATAATACAATTCTTTACATCTTTAATTACAACATCAACATA
Organism: Flueggea neowawraea; assembly: GCA_948243855.1. Lineage (NCBI taxonomy): Eukaryota > Viridiplantae > Streptophyta > Magnoliopsida > Malpighiales > Phyllanthaceae > Flueggea > Flueggea neowawraea. The sequence continues at coordinate 22,219 of CAODLS011092429.1, read as the reverse complement.
ATATAGATTTCTCTCTAAAACATATATGTTTATATAGAAAAATTATTAATCCCGAATACTATGAATCTAATTTTATTTTTTTTAAATATTCGAGATTTTGTCTCAAATTAAAAAATATAAAAATAAAAATTAATACTGAAATTCTTATAAGATTTGCTTGCACATTTATTTATTTTCTTAAAGGAAAATAAATATTGACCAAAATATTGATTATTTTAATAGGAAGTGACACATGTCATACAGTTGAAATGTCACATATTAAAATTGTAGGATGCCAAATGTCCATTTTTTTATAGAATTGTATTCTTCTTTTATATATTATATAAATTTCATAAGAGTGAAGATCTCGAGCAATGAATAAGAATCTAAGCAAAAACAATCGAAAAATATGTCCATTGCAATTGAGTTAATGAGAATTCAGGGTGGAGAAAAAATACCCAGGAGGGCAGAATCTAGTTTTTTTGTTATAAGACAAACTATCTAAACTAATTATAAATCACCAACGGGCTTGTAGTCGTATTATAAGAAAAAATGACGTTATTACTGATTTGTGATTGATTCTTCCAATAATTCTTATGGACTTTACATATTTGGTTGGTAATCTTGGAATTGGTTCCCGATTGATTCAACTATGGTAGCCAAGAGCAGTAGAAGAATATAACAGATTGTGAGAGAGTAAATTCATCCTATTAGCTCAGTTGACTGCTAACAAGTAACAACTATGTTGGGAAAATCGATAGACCTATAGCTAATAGAAAGAATACAAGTAAGGTATATTGGTGGAACAACAGTGTTGAAAATTTGGGTCTACTCACAACGTTAATGAGTAGGACCCAAATCCATTCATTATCCAGTTCAAGTAATGTGCCCAATTAATTATTAGTTAATTAATTGTGAGCTTTCTAAGTAAATTAGGAGAAATCCAACTAGAATCCATACGTATTAGGGTTATGTGTAAGAAACTCTAGAGGGAAATAGATCTTATACTTCGTTTGGATGGAGTGTTAAGAGATAAGTTACCAAAATTTTGATCTTTTATTGTTTGGGAGTTTTTTATAAAGTATAAGAAGGGATAGGAGGTAATCCCCTCAAACTCTTATTTTCTTAACCACCAAATTTGTGGATTAAGAGGGAATAAAAAAAATAAATTAAAAAATATATATTTATATTACAGTTTTATCCTTCTCTATTTATGCATACATTAGAGTTATAATTGTATACTATAATTACTTACATGTGTATCTTTCTTAGATACATCAACTATGTCCTGATTTCTTCTTTGCTCGTTGAAAGCTTTACTTCATAGATGAATAAATATTTTGGTGAAAACTTCCAACACTAACATATTACTAGAATTAAATTTGAAACTTTAATTATATGCATCAATTTTTTTGTTCGGATTAGATAAAATATGCAATTAATTTGTAAGAATTGGATCACCTTTTTTTTTTTTTTTAATGCATGACTTATACTGTAGGGTCACAATATTTAGTTATAAACAATATTTAATTTTGTTACAAAAATATTTGGTTGATTAAACTATTTTATTCATTTTTCATAATTAAGTATAACAATTATTTTTGTATATTTTACCAGAGGGTATAATAGTTAAATTATTATGTAATATTCTTATTTTACTTTTATTAATGGACGTTATAGATAATCCATCATATTATTTTTTTTAAACTCCCAAACAATGAAGTTTTATAATTTTAATCTATCATATTATATTCTATACCAAGTTTTAATTACTAACTTGTCCTATCCTATCCCATTAAACTTCCATTAGAGACAAATTGAAAAAGAACGTTTTTCGCTCCCTCAAAAAATGGTCACCCCTCTCTCTCTCAAGAAGAATCCGTTCTTCTTCCGTTGTTGAATCCTGCAACATCAATCTCGAGTTGACATCCAGACTGCGATTCAAACAATCGTTCTTGTCAATAAAAAGACCATGGTTCGATTATGAGGCTTGCATTCAATGATCCCTTCTTATAATCCACTATCATTCGAGGTTAGTACTCGATTGATTTCACACTCTATATTGTTAAGTTTGATAGATTTTGTCCGCTTTCGGACATGGAAGCTTTGCTGTTACAAATAGATTTCTTCACGAGCTTGGCAATGATGTAAATTTATCTAATGTCCCGCATAATTAAAACTACTGCTCTTCCCTTTCTGGTAGCTCAACAAGAGCCTTCATTGTTGCCAAGTTGATATAGTCATGGGAAATTTCAGGTCAAAGCCAAAATAAAATTGACTGCTCACAAATCAGCCAGAAACCAGGCCTAAACTGGAACTGAAATCAGTCTAGTTCAGGTTTAGGGACCCAAAAACAGCTTTAAATTGGAGGTTTTGAATTGACGATCCAACTAATAGTTGAATTAAAATTAAAAAGAAATAATAAAAAATTTTCAATTTTCAATTAGTTTAAATTTTAAATTTAAAAAATTAGAATTTTTTTAAAAAGAAAACATTTAAACTGTCAGCCTAGAATCACGAACTGAACCATACAAAACCATAGCTAAATCGAAAATGAACCGCACAAGACTAGTCCTAGGTGGTTTTATTTAGGTTTCTTTCCCTCTCTAGATTGCAACTGTTAGTTCCTAAATCATGGTCACGTCTATTCTAAGTTGTTTCTATTCATCAGAGTTGACCGTAATGAAATCGATGCCTCTAGTAGACACCCACTTGATCTCATTGATGTTCATCCACAGAAAAAATGTTGGTGGAAGTCTGATAATCAATGCAAAAAATATGGCCAATTGGGGCACATAGACAAATTTTCAAATCTCAACGACAAGGTATCAAAGCTAATACTGTAACAAATCAATCTCAGGAGAAAGAGTTATATTGACTTTCACAATTATCAAAAGTAAGGAAGAGTGTTGAAGTAATACTTGTGAAGTTGCTATAGAGCTCAACGTGTTTGAAGAATGTGGCGCATTTAGGATAGTGATGACTTATTTATAGTAGTGCAACAGAAGCCTATAACTATTATTAGAATGTGTTAACATGTGTTTCTGATAGTAGGCATGATAACTTTAATGGTTCTAAGTTTTAGTTACAGTGCCACGATATTTCCTATTTTTGTGTTAGGATCTCATGTATATAAATCAAGTCACGTCAATGAATTCTGTACCACTTTTATAACTCTCATACTCGTATACCAACAAATACGAAGAAGGTATATTGGTGCAACAATAGAATAACAATAGAAGAAGAATCTATTAATGATGGCCGCATCGTATGAAAGTTTTTCTCTTACAAAAGATTTCTTCGTAGCAATGATGTAAATTGATCTTATGTCCCACATAAAACTACTGCCCTTTACAAAGTTGTTTCTGGTAGATCAGCAATTGCCTTTAATGTTGCCAAGTTAGATATGGTCATGGGATGATTTCCGCCGAAAGCCGAACCGAAATTGGCCCATCAAAAATTTCTTGGAACCACCCCAAACTGAAATGGAAACTTTGTGGCCAGTCTAATTTAGATTCAGGGGCTAAAAACTCTACATTGATGATTTTGAACTAGCGAATCAATTGCTAGTTGAATCAAAAATAAAAAAAGAAAAAAAAGTTGCCATTTTCAATTATTTTAAATTTTAAAATTAAAAAATTATTTTTTTAAAAGAAAATGCCCAAATTGCCAGCCTTGAACCATAAATCAGGCCATCCAAAACCAAAAATGAACTACACAAGATCGGCCTTAGGTGGTTTGATTTGGTTTCTTTCTCTCTCTAGATTGGAACTGTTGGTTCCTAAATCGTGGTCACGTCTATGCCAAGTTTTTTCTATTCATCAGAGTTGATCGTAACAAAACCGATGCCTTTGGTAGTCACCCACTTGATCTCGTTGATGTTCATCCAAGTTATCCCAATTTGAGAGCTTTACCAGAAGAGCTACTGATGAATGAGAATTCCGTTTCACTATATTCACTATAGGAGCTGCAGATAAGCTCTCAAAAACAATCAAATGGATACTTCTAAATGATGATTAGATAGTTCCCATGCATAACTCTTCACAGCAACGAAAAACTGATCATGTCTTACTTACCTCCAAGTCCTATGGGCCACGGTAAACCTTGCTACAGCCTGTTACGAAGGGAAGTCCTTGATGCAAAATGTTGATTAATTTCTTTGTTCAAGATCTGTAAATAAGCAAGAAGCAATGACACAACGCCACAGGACTTATCAGGAATTTAAGGACAAAATCTCTTGCTAAAATATATGCGAACATTTTGCTGAAGTGACATTTTCGTCTAAAATATTTTCCAAACATTTAGTTGCTCTTAGCACTTAACATTCAAAATCAAGTTTCTACTTCTATCTACAAGCATTTCCCTGTTATTTTCTCTTTGATCTGTGGATTCTGTTTAACACGTGAATCTGTCGGACACCAGCAAGTAGGCCACGGTGGGTTTAGGAGGCTGGCATGGAATCAATCTTTCAAGCAATAGTCGTCATGTTACTCCACTAACTTTTCTACTAGCAGCCAGCTCTTGTAAAGCACATGACAAGTAACAAATTGTTGTCTGCTAAAATCTTAGAAGCCGGAATGTCTGCAGTGCTTCGCTGGAGGATGACAATTTGTGTTAATATGTCGTAATCGTATTATGTCATTTACATATTGTTGTTGTCTAGTAAAAAGAACAACAACAATGAAAGAACTCGAACTCTAGGGAAACGTGAATGTCACATTGAAACCTGAAATCACAAAAGGAGATGAGGTCGGATTGTTTCCCGAGGAATCTCCGACGCTTCAGTTAGTATTGATTTGAGCAGAATATCAGTATGGGTCTCAAATAGAACCTCAAGAGGTTGTCTTCAGCATCTATTTATAGGTGATGGATTGATGAAATATCATCTAATGTCTGTAACGTTCTCCATCAATGACTATAACGTTTTCGTTATGTTTTTAAATTCTCTAAATGAGTTTTATTAACCATGTTCTATAATTGATCCCCACTGTTTTCTTCAGACTTTTTAAAGATAAGAGTACGAATCTATTATAATAACGAGCCGCATCCTTTTGCAAATATTTTGAACATATTTCGGTCGAATTATGACATTTGCTGTTCCTTACAAATTTTGCAACTATTTGGATTGCTGCTGGGCTCTTCATTGGACTCTGTATTATGATATTTCAATCAGAACCTCATTAAGCTCTTCATTTACCCAAGCCCATCTCTCTTAATCATTTGCTGGCTGGGCCTTCTTCTCTGAAGCCCGTCACCTTCCTTCCCTTTCCTTCTTCTATTTTGATTCAATTCCTGATTCCCTCCTCTTTTTTCTTTCACATCTGCTTATTTCCTATATTGGCAGCTTTGCAGACTTGATTTCTTCCCTTGATTCCTGCTACAATTTTTGGATTGTTGAAGATATGTTCCCCCTTCCTAATTAAATCTTGCTAACCTTAGCAATATATTTCCTAATTTTTAAGATTGGCATCTTCCGGCTTTGATTCCAATTTGGTTGCCTTCCCTTTATTTTTTACCAAATCAATTTCCATGATCCATGCACTATTATTTCTGATTGTAGCTTTCATTTATTCCTAGAAATTTTGCAATTTGTGGGAAGTTTCCTAAATTGATCGTGGTTTCTTATTCGTTCTTGTTGAAACCCTAGCATCATATATAGTGCCATTGTCTCATTCATCTCTCTTTGCCGTCAATTTCATCTCTCCAATATTTTTCATTCGTGCCTCAACCTACTGCCCTTCGTCCTCCTTCATTGATTCTTCCATTTGACTTTACTGGTATGATGTCTTTATTTTATTTATTTTTCTTCCATTGCTTTTTATGCTTGCTACTCTTCCTTCGTGGCTTCGGTTTCCAGTTGCTTTTATTTATCTGACTGCAAAATTCTGGGTGGTTGTTGCGGCGGAGGCGACGACGGCTAGGCGGAGGCACGGCTTTGGGTGATGGTCGTTTTGTGGTTTGAAACGTGGTGGTTTGCTGCTTTAGTGACTTCGGTTTCTCTGCTTCAGTGGCTCGAGGTTCGCGTGGTTCGTGGTTCGAGGTCCCGGAGGTTCGCAATTGCTGAGTTTGGAGCAGTCGTGTGGGTGGTTCGAGATGACGTTGTGTTGCTGTGGTTCGAGATGATGCTGTGTTGGCGTGTTCAAGATGTTGCTCTACTGTTGTGTTCGAGACGTTACATATCCAAAACGGTGCCGGATTGCTATGTTGAGGGGACGATTGCTACACGAGCTAGACGACAGACTGCTTTGTGAAACCAGACGACAGGTCACAGCTCTGCTCCACACCAGCCATGTTTCATTCCTCCTAAATGACTCGTCGCTGCCTAAGCCCTTATTCGTTCATTCGCGTGCCTGGTCGCCTGGATACGCCACCGCTGTTTTTTTTTTTTTTAACTCTCTTTTTTTCTCTTTTTTGCAGGTTATTCCTTTTCACCTTTGACAACATGTTGTCATCGAGAAAAATGAGTATAATTCATATACTCCATTTTTAATTTTAATTCATTTATTTATTGCTGTAGGAATTTTGTTGATGGCTTGTTATCGAGTCTTGTTGTGTACTTTTCCTAATGAATTGTTCGATTTTAATCACGAGTCCACCATGCCTCTCTTAGATGCTGACACTATTCGGAACACCTATGATTTCCTTCCAACTTGGCGAATCTCATTACCTGGTTTGAGTTGCCTTTCTCCTTCACATGCACCGTCTGATGCGTTCGCTATGTTTGCGAGTTTACTAAAGCTCGGAGTTCACTTTCCTCTCCCACCTTTCGCTATGAATTTCTTGTATGAAAACAAACTTGTCCCAGCTCAACGCCAGTCTAAAGGATGGGCTCATCTTATGAGCTTTCATATTCGTTGTATTCAAAAAGGGATAGAGCCTTCGTCGAACCTGCTATTATGCTTCTTCCATACTTATGGTAGCTTGGACTCCATTACCCTTCGAAAGTTTTCTGGCATTCATTCCCTATTTTTAGATGACCTTCCCAAGTCCAAATCCAAGTTTGTTGATCCTTGGTTTCTAGTTCATCTGCCATCCTGTGCTTGGAAAGCGCCTCTCGGTTGGTGCCACCACAGAATTGAAGAGTCAAAACTCTCGAGGAAGGACTTGAGGAGAATGTTTGTAGACCAAATTCATACCCTGATCGTTAGGAATGAGATTACCCTTTCCACATTGTTAGAACCTCAAAACCTTACTACCGCAAGATGGAGTGTCGACTCCAACATTTTACCTTTAAGCGATCCTATTCATCTCCCACATGAAGCCAAAGTGAATAATTATGATAAAACCACGTCCACTTCTTATGTTGTAGTTTCTCCAAAGGAACCTTGACGTGGCAACACAATGGCTCACTCGTTTGATCCTTTTGCCTGCCCACTCAACGATGTCAAATTTTCTCGTTCACTTGGACCCGAACTTCCTTCACTTGAGGATGATTTTTTTTATGACATCATGAGTGTATCTTCTAATCCTCTAAATGACTTCTCTAAAAATTCAGCTTCTCATGTAAAAGGTAACTTTAGGGATGCTTTCTCTGCATTATGTTTTTGTTGCTTGCATCACTCTTTTTATTGCTTACTTTCCTCTGTTTTAACTTTGTCTACTTATGCAGAGTCAAACTTTTTTAAGGAGTCCATAAGGGTGAAGAGGTGTAAGCTAGGTGGACCTTTCCACTTGCCTACCACAAGGGAGCTTCCTCCACCTCCTCCTAAACTTTCCATAGAGAAGGAAAAATTTATTACTGAAAAGCCCTTGAGACCTGGTCGGAGGGTCCTACGTTCTGAGAAACATTGCCATATTACTGTGCCTAAATTTGGTGGCACTCTTCCTCCATGGAACGATGATGAAGGAAGGTTTTTCCAAGGTTCTAAGTTCATGCCACGTACTGGAGTTTTAGACACTGATTCAGTTGGGATGCGTGGTGTTGCCCCTAGACTAATGCTGAGCATGATCTTGCCTAGAGATGAGGAATCCCTTCGAAGAATTGTTTTGATTTGGCTGAGACAGGTGCATTGAAGGTGACTTTCGTTGCTCTCTTGACACCTTTATCTGGCTTACTCTAATTTTAGGTTAACAACCCCTTTTTTGGTTGCAATCTCTTCAGCAAACCACTATTGCTTTTGCCATAGCTCGAAACACTCGATGTCGACTAGATGAGGAGATTGCAGCTCATGAAGCTGCAAAAAAAAGGAGATTAAGGCTCTTCAACTTGCCAACACCCAACTTCAGTCTTCAGTTGAAACTCTAGAGTAAGAGAAGAAGAAGTTTGGAACTCTGGAGCAAGAGAAGAAGAAGCTCGAGGAATGTTACTCTTCGCTCATTGCTGATTTTGATGCTTTGCAAGTGGAGAATGAGAATCTCCTTCTAGAGAAGTCCATGCATCCTGACTACTTTGAGAAAGTTTGTATTTGTGACACCTTGTTAGTTGAGAACAAATGGCTAGTGGATGAGCTTGAGTCTTTGAAGAAAATTCATGACGATGACAAGAAGTCCTCTATTGAAAAAGCAGTTCGTAAGTACCACGAGTCAAAGATTTCTTTTACAGTAAACTGCCTATGGTGCTGGCTTTTACAAGTTAGGTTTCTATGCTGTTTGCCGCTAGCTAAAGGACTTGACTAGGAATGACTTTCTATAGATAGTTTTTCCTCAGGACCTAGAGGATGAGGACTACCCTGATTGGCACAGGTATGATCCTCAAGAGACTATTACGATTGAGTCATATCTTGATCAACTTGCTCATGATGATCTTAATAACCTCTCTAGTCCATGGGAGTTTTATGGTCGTCATGGTGTTCGCTCCAAGTGTCCTTTGAGAGGTGATGTGATACTTGTTTTGGGCAACCTGGACGAGGACATTGTTGATTCAGACAGAGCTCTCAACGCTCTAAACGAGGGTAATGTTTCTACAGATAGAATAGCATGAGTAGTATAGATAGATTCATGTGTTACTACTACCTTTTGCTTTTTGCCTTAGTGATGAGAATAGTCGGATGTAGTTGGATATTTTTTGGACTTTAACTATTTGGATATTTTGACAATATAATTGTGAACATTTCTCTTTATTTACTATGATTTTCTTGTGGACAATGTAGTTTTTCATAGTCTTTCATGACTTTAATTCCTCATGCTTTTATTTTACCGTTGCTTTGTTGATGAATTTGGTACACATCGTTGATCGCTCCCCAGTCACTTGATCGAGTTACTCTTGAGCTAGTGATTCTTGGTGGAGTCTTAGTAGTAATTGATTCACGAGTGGAAGATGAGGAAGACAAATGATCGCATGACAATACCGCTTAGGGTTTCACTTGTCACACGCATTTAGCAAACAAAATATTGCGTGCGTTCATGACAATATCGCTTGGGGTTTCACTTGTCACACGTCTTAGTGAATGCCAGCGTTGCTTGCTTTTTTGGACGAGACCTTATGTTAGAAAATGGTTTTCTACTCGCCAATATTTCAGCCAATGCACATAGTTGGTGGCAGTGGTCCCTAGGCCTTTATCAGGTTCTAGACACTAGGTTTTATCACCCACTCCGTTTTTTTTTTACTAGAGCCTGCCTGTTGGCGTTGTGTGCAAAAGTCGAATGTCTATGCAAAATGTATGAATGTATATATAAAAATGATAAGGTCATGATGCGAATGTAGTAATGAAAAAGTAGAAAGTAAAATTGACACAGAGATTTATAGTGGTTTGACTCAAGGGCCTACATCCGCTCCTCAAGCAACTTGCTTAAGTGTTTTCTTTATTTTTATATGTACCACTTACAGTTATTGCCTATTATAAATTCGAAGGGAAGTACAACTTTAAGTGGTTTGTGTTCCACATCTTGAGCACTTTCTTTCCTTCCAACATTTCGAGTGTTACTGTGTTTGGTCCTAGCATCGATGAAATCCTGTAGGGACATTCCCAATTAGCTCGTAACTTGCCATCTTCTCTTAATGCATTGGTGATTGTAGATTTTCTTAAGACGAGGTCACCTTGTCCCATTGGCCTAGTCTTAACTCGTGAGTTGTAGTAGGTAGCAAATCGCCTATGATAGGTTTCAAGTCTCATACAAGCTTGCTCCCGTTGTTCATCAATGAGATCTAAGTTCTCTCGGAGAGCGTTAGAGTTGGACTGCTCTTGTTCTGGAGTGAATTCTAAAGTTCTTACTGATCCAAAGCTTATCTCCATAGGGATTAGTGCATCCGTGCCATACATCAAGATAAATGGAGTTTCTTCTGTAGACACCCAACCTATCATTCTGTATGCCCATAGAACGCTTGGCAATTGCTCCACCCATGCTCCTTTGGCCCCTTCCAACTTTTCCTTGAGACCATTGAGGATGGTCTTATTGGAACTCTCAACTTTCCCATTCACTTATGGATAAGAAATTGATGCCAAACTTAGGCGAATATCTAGTCGTTCACAGAATCCCTTAAAGGAGTCACAATCAAATTGCGTGCCATGATCTGCGACTAGAACTCGTGGCAACCCATAACGATAAATGATGTCCTTCCACACCATTTCTTCAATTCATTTAGAGGTGATGGTCACCAGTGGCTCAACCTCAATCCACTTGGTGAAGTAGTCAGTAGCGACAATAAGAAATTTGCGACCTCGAGTGGCTTGAGGAAAGGGTCCCAAGATATCAAGTCCCCACTTTGAGAACGGTGTAGGTTCGATGACACTTTGAAGTTCCAAAATTGGTGCACTCATAATAGGAGCATGCTGCTGACATGAATCACATTTCCTCACTTTGTTCATAACATCCTCTTTCATGGTTGGCCAGAAGAAGCCTACCCGTAAGATCTTTGCTGTGAGTGCTTGAGAACCCAAGTGTTGGCCACAAATTCCTTCGTGAGTCTCAGCTAAGGCTATTTCAATTTCTCCTGGTCCTAAGCACTTTAACAATGATCTAGCAAAAGCTCGCTTGTAGAGGATGTTATTGATCAGCACGAACCGGGCTCCCCGTACTTTGACTTTCTTAGCCTCATTAGGATCATGAGGTAGCTCCCCTGACACCAAATACTTTCTAATCAGGATTCTCCAGTCATTTTGCTCGGCATCAATAATAAGTACCTCCTTCTCTTCGATGGTGGGTCGTGAAAGAATCTCAAACTTTACAGTTTTCGCATTTGAATTTCTCAAGGATGCCAATTTAGACAATGAATTCGCATGGTTATTTGCAGAGCGATTGATCTGAACCAACTCGAACATTGAGAACCTTCCTACTAATGCTCATACTTTCCGCAAGTATTGTGCCATCACTGGCTCTCGTTCCTCATACTCGTCGCAGAATTGTTGCACCACCAATTGCAAGTCGCTGTGTGCTATTAACCTTTCAGCATGCAATTGTAATGCTAGGCTCATTCCCACGATGAGTGCTTCATACTCTACTACATTGTTTGAGCTCGGGAACGAGAACCACAATGAGTATTCGATAACATCATCATGCGGTGAGATCAGTACTACCCCAGCTCTGCTGCTTTGTGAACTGGAGGCTCCATCTACGAACAACTTCCATTCTGGCACTTTGTTTTTCTCCTTTGGCGTACCAAAAGTACACTCCATAATGAAGTCGGCTAGAGCCTAACCCTTAATTGCCTGGCGTGGTTCAAAGTAAATATCACATTGACTTAACTATATCACCCACTTCGTAAGCCTCCTTGAATAATCAGACTTTTGGAGTATTTGTCGGAGTGGTTGATCAATTAGGACCATGATGGTGTGAGCTTGAAAGTATGGTCTCAACTTCCTCGAAGCCATTACCAGGACTAGAGTCACCTTTTCTGCTCATGAATATCGTGGTTCAGCACCGTACAATACCTGACTAACGTAGTAGATGGGTTTGTCGACTACACCATCCTTTCTCAGTGACACTGCACTAGTTGTTGCATCACTCACCCCTAGGTATATACACAACTGCTCTCCAGCATACGACCTTGTGAGCAATGGTACTTCCCGTAAGTACTTCTTAAGGTCCTCAAAGGCTTCTTCATATTCCTTTGTCCATTCGAACTTCCTTCTTGCTCCTAAGGTCTTGAAGAAGGCTTCTCTTCTCCGCAGATTTTGACAAGAGTCGATTCAAGGCAGCCAACCTCCTAGTAAGATGTTGTACTTCCTTTACTGAAGAAGGCGACTTCATGTCCAAGATCGCTTGAACCCTTTTTGGATTGGCTATAATTCCACGATGGGTTATCATGTACCCAAGGAACTTGCCCAACTGAACCCCAAATGAGCACTTGGTTGGGTTGAGTCGCATGTTATACTTCCTCAGAACACTGAAGACGATTGACAAACGCTCTGCATGAGACTCTTCCTTCCTACTCTTGAAGATCATGTCGTCAACATAAGCCTCCATTATATTCCTTACTAGCTCTTTGAGCAGCATGTTCACCATTCGTATTAGGTTGCTTCTGCATTCTTTAATCCAAACGACATTACCTTATAACAGTAAGTCCCATTCTTTGTGATGAAGGCAGTCTTCTCCTCATCATCTGGATACCATCATAATTTGATGATATCCGAAGAAGGCATCCATGAAGCTCAGGAGTTTGTATCCAGAAGTCTCGTCCACCAGTTTGTCAATTATCATCAATGGATAAGAATCCTTTGGGTAGGCTTTGTTCAAATCATTGAAGTCTACACACATTCTCCACTGGTCGTTAGCCTTCTTCACCATGACTACATTGGCTAGCCAATCTGGATAGTAAACTTCTCGAATGAACCCTGCCTTTAGAAGCTTGTTCATTTCCTCATCCAACATTGTTTGCCTGTCCGGTTCAATGTTCCGCTTCTTTTGCTTAATGGGAAGCCTTGAAGGATCAACGTTTAAATAGTGAGAGATCAATTCTAGGTCAATCCCTAGTATGTTCACTGGACTCCAGGAAAATATATCTGCATGATCCCTTAGGCACTTCACGATTTCGTCCTTGACATATGGAGCAAGTTGGCGCCCGACGAAGAAAAAATTTTCTTCATCGAACTTCTTCAACCTCACACTCTCCAACTTCTCCATCGGCTCAGGTTTACTTTCTACTCTTACCTCTTCTTCTCCATCTTTTACCGCCATTGCTGAGATACGGTAATAGGAGTCATTCGCTTTGATAGAGGAGACGTAGCAAGCTTGAGCTTTTTTTTGATCCCCTTGAACCTGCCCTACTTCTTGCGGAGTAGGAAAATTCATCAACAAATATGTTGGCGAGATTACCACCCTCATGCCATCTAGCAATGACCGCCCCAATATAACATTGTAGGCGGTTAATCGACTTGACCACCATGAATGTGGCCATCCTTGTTATAGCCTGATTACTTCCCATCGTGACCGATAGTTGCACCGACCCCATCACCGATACAACCTCGCCGTTTTCACTTCCATCAGCCTATCTGTTATTAGGTTCATCTTTTGAAAACAATTCCAATAAATTAGGTTGACTGAACTCTTATTGTCCACTAGAATCCTTTCTATGGGATGCTTGGCGATGACAACTGATACAACGAGGGGATCATTGTCAGAAAGCATGAAATCTCCCCCATCAGCCTCGGTGAACGTGATGGGTTCCTCCTTATTTCCTGAATGTGTGACATCATTAACCTGGTATGTTTGACGAGCATACACCTTCCTTGATGAGGAGGTGCTCCCCGCCATCGTTTCTCCTCCCGAGATCATGTTGATAGCCCAATTGGCGAGCTGGTTATCAACTGGAGAAGCTTTCTTATTTTTCCCTCCTCTATTCTCTTGAGGTCTTTCCCTTTGAGCTCCTCGATTCTTGCCTCTTCCATGCCTCCAATCTCTGCCACAATGGTTATCATATCTTCTCTCTTCTCGAGGGTAGCTTGACTTATCTCTCCTCCACGCATCTGCGTAGATGAACAGATTTAGCTTTCCATCTCGTACTAATGCCTCAATTCGATTCATCAAGTCCCGACACTTTTCTGTGGAATGCCCACCCACGTCATGATACCAGCAGTATGCATCCACATCCCTCCCTAGAGGCTTGTATGCCTTATGGGGAAAGTAAATGAGTCTAGAACCCTCTATTGCCGCCAAGATCGTTGATCTTGATTTGGCCAGCAGCGTGTATTTCTTGAAATGGGGACTGAAATATGCTCTCGAGTCTCCCGACTTTTCTTTCTTCCTATTTGGATCCTCTTGAGCCTTTCTTTCCTTCCTCTTCTTCTCTTTGTCTTCCTTGGTTCCCACAATCTTCATAACCTCAGCCTGCAAGATATAATTATTGGCCTACACGAAGAGGTTTGCCAAAGTCTTCGGTTGGTCAAGGAACAACGACTCCTGTAGTTGCACCGATCGTGTCCCTTGTAGCATTGCAACCACCGCCATTCCAAGTTGTGAATCATGGACCTCAAGAGTAGCGTTCTTGAACCTATCCACGTATTGTCGCAGAGTCTCCTTCTCGCTCTGCCTCAAGCTCAACAGGTATGTGGCGTCCTTCTTATGCTTGTTGTTAATAATGAAGGAGTTGGTGAACTCCTTCCTTAATTGGTCAAAGAAAGAGAGAGACGCCTCCTTCAGTCCATTGAACCATGATTGAGCATGGTCCTTCAGTGTAATTGGAAATGCTCGGCACATAATTGCATCCTCCAATCCATGAAGTATCATGATTACCTCGTAGTTCTGTACGTGCTCATGCGGATCTTCCTTCCCTGAGAATGTCGACAACGATGGCCTCTTAAACTTCGAAGGAAGCGGCTTTCCCATGACTTCCTTGGTGAATGGAACTTTGGCCCTCTACTGCTCCTCATCGGGGACCAACTTATTTTTCTCGAGGACTTCCCCGATCATCCTCTTCATGTCTACTGTTTCTCAAACGTTCATCGAGGACTGGGGCTCCACTTCTGCCTTTCTCGAAGGAATCCTTGGCTCTCCTCTGCATGTGCTTTCCACCACCTCTATATAGTTTTCCCTCCTAGCCTCGACTCAAGCATCAGGTATGTAAACAGGAATAGGAACATCAAAGCATTCTTGACGAGGTGGTGGATTCAGCTGCTCAGGCACTTGTGTGTGTTGGCAATGACTTTGCTGTGGAGCGTCATGCCTTTTCGGGAATCCTCCGCTCTGAGCGCTTTGGGCATAAATGCGTAACGTGGGCACCAATTGCGCCTGAGGAAGAAGATGCTGGAGCAGAGTCGCCATCTTGCCCAAAGCTTTTTGGTTCTCCTCGTTATGCTTCGTAAGCGCTTCATAGTCCGCAAGTGGAACGGTAGGGACGACAGTTCCCTAGGCTCCCGCTCCAGCACCAACTCGCCTCACATCCTCCTCGGGACGTCCAACATGATTCGAATGCGTTTGCACCATGGTGAGTGTTGCAAGTTGAAGGTGACATTGATGTACTTCTTTCCAATTGTCGACGAGCAAGGCTTTTCGTTCACCTTCTAACAGACGACGCCAATTGTTGTTACCTCGTAAAAAGAACAACAATAATGAAAGAACTCAAACTCTCGAAAAACGTGAATGTCACCTGGAAACCTGAAATCACAAAAGGAGATGAGGTCCTGTTGCTCCCCGAGGAATCTCTGACGCTCCAGTTAGTATTGATTTGGGCAGAGTATCAATATAAGTCTCAAGTAGAACGTACCTCAAAAGGTTGTCTTCAACATCTATTTATAGGTGATAGATTGATGAAATATCATCTAATATCTGTAACGTTCTCCATCAACGATCATAACGTTTCCGTTATGTTTTTAAATTCTCTAAATGAGTTTTATTACCCATATTCTATCACATATCATTCATCATTATACATAACATAAACATTATAAAAATTAAATTCGTGTCGTGTCAAAATCGTATAACACACAATAAAGCAATAGGTATTACAATAGCTAATTGCATGCATCATATATCAAAAGCTGATACATCTTATAATACAAATCAACAAAAAAAGTTGCGGCTTTTTCGTCAAAAATCGAAAATTGAAAAGTTTAAGTAGGTAACTTATCGTAAAATCCTCTGATATAACTAGTTTTTAGTTTCAACAAAATTAAACATGAAACTCGTGAACTGAAAGGATGTCGTTGACAAAAAAATAAATGTGTGCAGAAAGCTACTCGGTGAAAAAATATGCAAGCACCTCTGCGCTCCTGAGAAAGTTCCAGGGTCCTGTTCTGTTCCTTATCCTGCAAATGGAGCAGCACAAACATCATAACCAATTAATTCCTCAAGAGGGGCAACATAAATAAAAGGCCTTCATCGGGAAGATTTACCTCCAAACGCCGGCGAATGCACAGAGACTCATAAAATTATTACTATTATGCAATATAAAATTAAAACCGAATATACAAAACTTTCAAATGACCTTGGTAGCTGGACCTTATAAATTGAATGCAAACAGCTGATATCCATGCCAGGGAGGGAAGTTCGCTAACATAGTATTGATAGTTGAAAGTGTCGAGCTTGAAAACTCAAATGCCAAGTTATGTTGTTCAGTAGCAAACAAAGCATTGCGTAAGCTATATAGTTCAGTAGCAAACAAAGTACTGTCAATATGGCTAAGTGGTTAACATCTCTAATAAATGAAAATGGAGTTAGCGTCACTGTTAAGCATGATAGTTGACATGTTACTGATAGATGAAATTGTCGAGCTTTAAAACTCAAATCCCAAGTTATATTTGTTAAGTAGCAGCAAACCAGTGTCTAAATGGCTAGGCAGCAAACAGTGTTATTGAAATCTAGCATGAAAATTGCATGAACCTAGAAACACACCCACAGCCACACTAATGCAAAGTGCTCCATTTTCGGGTTGACCAAAAAGTCCATTCTTTTGAATGAAGCATTGCCCTAAAATGAGACCATCTATGAAATGGTCGACAGAATCAAAGGAGAAGCATAAAGGAAAAGAAAATTGCATTTGCATACATCAACTTGACCAGGCAGTTGGAACTTAAATGATTGTGTAAGAACGTCGAATGCTTTCAGAAAGGGGCAATCTGAGACATGATGCATGCTGCCAGAGCAAGTAAAAGCATCTTGCGCACCTACATTACAATCAACACGTGATTACAGGACAGGAATGCAGTGGTGTTAAGGAAAAATCTAAAGATGCCATCTAAAGATTCTTTTACTTACCATGACTCAGTAAAATAGACAGATATCACGAAATGAAGAACCGCAAAAGACCTTGCATCAGATAAAACATGCCTGTCAACAAATAGAGACCACCAAGAGACAAGTTATTATCATAAAATTAGAGGTTGGGATGCAAGACTTGAGTTGAAAAGCAGATAACCGAAATAGTATATATATTTGTTTGCAAATGTTCACTCCCTGGCAGCCATGAAGTAAGGCAGCCATGTGTGGGGCTGATGTTCACTGACACAGGTAATAAATAGTATATTTTTGCTTTCAAATGTTCTGTCATAATGTATACCAAAAAGAAGAATAAAGCATAATGAATTATATTGGAAAACAACTGATTAAGAGAGAAACAAGTGGGATAATATGTTAAATTAGTATAACTCTATAAGATAACCAAAATATACTGTTTAAGCAACAATAGAATTACAAACGTACTTTGTAGTCAGCCTAGCTAATTAAATGATCTAAATATGAATATAATAAATGATAACCACGTACTGAGAATCAACTTATCAATGGCTTAGCTTTGCGTATGTGGCCCATGCTATTAACAAGATCGTTTGAACCAGCTGATCCCGAGATGTAAAACGAACAACTTCATTGAACCAGAGGCACATGAACAAATTAGTTAATGGAGCATGCACCCTCACAATAACAGAAGCTTCATCCAAAGCTGCAAAATCCAGCACCCTATTGATTAAACACCTCATAATTCCACCCAAAAAAAAGCATCAGAGATTGATGCATCAAGCAAGCAATCTCGGCTGTTTCAAAAGCCAATATATGTCCACGATTTTTAGGCTACAAATTTGAAAGTAAATGCTTTCTAGGATTTGACCTTTCCCCTGGCCATAACTCTCATAACATGTTAATGTTACAAGTTTAAAATATTAGAACTCAAATGCACTAATGTCGTAGCAAAACCTGATGAAAACAGGAAAAAGAATAGTACCTTTTTTTTCAGTAAATCTCTTATCTTCGGGGTTGGTACTGAGCCAACTGTATCTCAACTACTTCAGGGGTGGCTTTGTGTTTCTTGACAACAGCCTTAGCTTTGTCATATATGCTGCTACGACCTCCATGTTCTGAAAGAATGGAATTTGTACGCCACAGAAGTGCTTCCAGGACACCTGAAGGGTCTCTCCTGAACTGAGACTTCGAGTCTACCCAAATGGAGTACTTTGCATTAGGAAAAAGACGATGGCCCAGCATCTGAAATTGGCTGCACGAATGGTTCGTTTACTTAGCAGACATTCAATTTCAATGTAAAGAAATACACAAACAGGAACCAGATGCTGAAAGATAAGTGACAGAAGCTAACATCTAACATGACTATGACCTTAAGTTCTACTAACTCAAAATCTAACATGAATATGACCTTCAGAAAAGATACAATGTATATCAGCCCATTCAATATAGTCCATGTAAAAAAAAATACATAAAATGTACACTGTATGTACAATCATCACATAAGCAAAGATGTTGCTGGCAGCAAAACACAATTATTAAACTACAAGGAGAGCAGAATTTAATGGTGTGCAATGTGCATAGAACAAGTCAAGCTTGTTTTTGATGTAAATAGTAAACACGCAGACATTCAATTATTAACACTAATCATTGATCACTATCTTAATACATCTAATTATTAACACTAATCATTGATCACTATCTTAAAAACACAGAACTAGCACTAAGTGCAATCAATAATATAGACATTTCAGATCAAAGATAAAACATACAAGCAAGGATGTGAATCTTGTATTTTTGGGATTTTACCATTTAGCCTTTGGTGGGCAAAAGGAAGATCCCTTACAACTACGATGCACCATTTTCCAAAAAAATTGTCCTCCCCAATTCCGCTCCCAACAGATTCCTGAGCTGCTAGGGTAATTTATCCCAAAATGCAACATGACAAACCTGCACCAGTGCATAGCCAGAATATGCACAGGTTTGCAAATGAGTAAGCAATAGCACTACAATATACACAGGTTTTCGAATGAGTAGGCAATGAAATGGCATTTTGGGCATGAAGGACACTTACCTTTCTAAATGATGCCTCAGAAAACCCAATAGGTTGATAAAGGTCATCCCCACCACCAAATGCACAAGTTTAGACCACAACTTTGTAGGTTTCCATGTAACCCTTGTCCTCATCAGAAATTTTAAACCCCCCATTTTCTCTATAAAAGCCACAGTGTACCTTGGCAGTTTCATTCACCTAAAAGCCACAAATTTCCAGATAATTAACAAATGAACAACCAAGAATCACAAGACTACAAAACTTCAAGCATTAACCAATCCATCATGCTCTACAAATTATGAGAAAAATCCAAGTTAATCTTGTCTTTCATTTGTTCTTAACAAGGAAAATGAATGACCTTGTATCATGCTAACGTGGTCAAAATTTGGGCATGCAGCTTATAAACTTGAAACTCGTCTCTCTCTTATCAAAAGTTTGGTCTCCGGTAAACAAATTAAACCGTGTAGCCTCCGTGCCTGTTGCAAGAAAATAGTGTTGCCGCCTAAACCCTGCGCACCACTCTCCGAAATATACACGACACATTTCACAAGGCCACTAAAATTCATCCCGCACCGGAACTTCAAGTCTTTGAAGCTCTTCCGGAGGCAAATACTTCAGGCAAACTAATACAATCCTCAAGCTCTTAAGCAACGATTAAATCACTTGATCAATTCAGATAAACAACACAGTGGAGAAAAAAATTTCAATAATCAATTATGTTCTCTAACGCCACCGACAACCCGAGTCGTTGGATCAAGCCGGTCCAGATTGCCATTGGTGATATTTTCTTCTGGAAATGATTCTCTTCTGATTTGACGTCTGTGTCAAGTTTCTGACCCATTTTGAAGGCTTCGAATAAGAGCAACACCGCAGCCGGGAGGATGATCAATAGCACCCAGTGTTTTAGAAGGAATCTAAGGATTCGTTGTTTGATTGGAAGCCGAGTTGCTTCTTCCTCTTCCTATGGACTCGGACTCGTCGTCGGAGACGGTGACTGCGATGTTGTGGCTGTTGAACATTGATTACGGCTTGATTACGCAAATGACAAGTAATGTGATTGAATTTCGGGAGTCCAGGGTTCGAAGGTGTACTTTCGACTGAATTTTCAAGGCATTTCGTTATTTGTTAGTTACTGCTCCCATGGAAGACGCGAGTCCTGAACTCTTTCCCGTCGCTAACTCTCCTGAACTCTGATCTTTTGTTGTCCGAATCCTGAACTCTAATCTAATTTCTTCGCTAAAATCCCACTTATCAGTCATCATTTTCGCAGACCGTCGCCTTCATTCTCAGTTCTTTAACCGATTTTGCAGTTCATCAGAGTCTTCCATCGCCTTCACTCATTTCTCACGTCGCCATGTTCGCTTCTCTATCTCTCTTGATTTGTGATTTTGTTTTTGGATTCTTTTGGATCTTGTGTTGGTGGGGGAGTGGTTTATGTAATTTTGGACACGGATACTGTAATTTCTGGCAGTTTCGAAGCAGATATTGTAATTTTTGACGAAATTCTGCATGAAGTTCATTTTTTGCGGGCTCTAGCGGTGTTTTGTTTAAAAATGCATCAGAATCGGAATTGATTATAGAGGTGTCAAGAAATCAGGCGATAGAAGATAACACAGAATAACAAAGAGCAATCACACAATAACACAAGATTTACGTGGTTCGATCAATAACCGATCTACGTCTACTAGCAGAGCACAAATAATTCTACTATTCAGAGTAAAAAACAAGCACAACAGCTTACAACCGCGTTCAAAAGCTTCTCAAGACGTTCCCAAGCCCCCTTATATAATTAACAAGTAGTACAAGTCAAAACCAATTAGGAAAATCCTAATTAAAACCCTAAATCCCGTCAGAATTTGTTACACGGTCAGTGAAGTAAAGACACAGACAAAGCTCCTAGAGACACGACCATTTCTTCGTGTTCGTGTAGCCCCAAAAAACCCGACAAGCCAAGACACGGCCATGGCCAAGGTCGTGTCTGCCCAGTTCTTGTCTCTTTCGGCTCCAGTGCATCACACAACCAATCTCACGCCCGTGTAGCTCCCTGTGTCCATCCAACAACTCTTTTTCCTTCACAAATCAGTCCTTCTTTGGCTTGTATCACTTCCTATAAGGCTTTGACTTCAATTTTGATTAAGAAATTCACTTCAATCTCAACAATTCTCCACCTTAGAGTGAAGTTTCTTTTCCGTTCAACTCTGAATTCTAAATTACTCATCTGTTACATCACCCCAAAGGGCCTCAAGTCCTACAACAACGAACCAAGTCCAACCCGGACTTGCCATCACTAGCTAGCTTTCCATTCACTCTTAACAACACAACACTCCGCATATTTCCTATGTCTTCCAGTGACTACTTTTGAAAATCACCAGCACAATTACCATGCACTGGTTCATTTGTTGTTAGCCTTCGTGAATCAACCTGATCAATCTTTGCATGTTCCAGAGTCTTGATCATAAACTCCACCCGTTTTCCAGCAGAACTCACAACAGTCTTTAAACCATTAGCAACAACCGAATTGCCAATCAATGTGTAAATGTCATTCTGCAATTTACCCTTCATCACAACTGAAGATCCCTTGCACACTCGAATTCCTCCACCTCTTCCCGAGAAACTATAACCATGCTTCGACAAAGCACCAACAGAAATCAAGTTCCTTCGCAACTCAGGGACATACCAAGCATCAAGTTTTCTGACATTCCCGTCATGCATCATGATCTTCAAAGATCCACTACCTTCAACACTCAGCTTCTCACCATCTCCCAATTTGGCATTGTCTTTCCATTTTTTAAAAGAATCAAACAGTTTCTTGAAAAAAGTCATGTGATAAGCTGCACCAGTGTTAATAACCCAGCTATCTTCAGATCTATATGCAGAAATAGTCAAAACTTCACTACTCTCCCCCTCATCAGAATTATCCTGAAACTCCACAAAATTATTCTGAATAACTGTTGCACTTGATTTCCCACCGTTTCTCCTATATGGACAATTCTTTTTCATGTGTCTCATCTCCTTACAGTGATAACACCTCAAACCATGATTCTTTCCCATTCTATTGCCCCTACTCACGGTTAACCCAGACTCTACTCTGTCTCCATCAAAACTAGAAGTTAACCTCTTCAGTTCTTTAGACAACAAAGCATC
>CAODLS011092185.1:0-11165 GCA_948243855.1 Flueggea neowawraea | reverse complement strand
TCAGTATACTATTATCAATTTCCATTTGGTACCTGCTGAAGTATTTGAATCCCAACCCCAACAACCAAGGCATGCTTCACACCAGGCTCAAAAAGATCTCTCCAACTTGGTCTTTTAGATGCAGTTTCAAATGGATCAACCATAGCAAGTCCAACTGGGTGTTGATCCAAAAGCGCCTTCGAAAAAGAGCTGGTTGACTCACCAAGGTAGCAGCCTGGACAAATTCAGGAGCTGCCACAGGTTCACCACCAGGCAGAGAAACTAGAAACCACGCCGAGATGCAAGGACACCCTCTTCACGCAAATAAATTCTCTTAAAGCCTCCTTCCTTCTTTCCATCTAACCCTTCTGTCTCAGACCATTTCCATGCCAGCTGCCAACCACCACCAATTCCCATGCTACCAGGATCCCCATCATTTCCTTACATGAGACTCCCATGTCTCATGCTCGAAATGCTTCCATGATTAGCAGGGATCAAGTCTTTCTCCATGCTTGTAGTTTGACGTGAAATCAATGGACTTTGTAGATTGTCATCAGAGTCACCACCAGCGTCAGAAGGACAATCTTCACCATCTCTGGCTTGGCTTTCCTCATCCCACTCTTCGTTTCTCACTTGATTCCCTCCTACGCTGAACATGCTGCCAAAGTGTGGAAATAGCATGCTTCTCATGCTTCCAGTTTCAGGGAGCTTCTCATGGACACTGCCAAAAAGCGTGACAAGAGGATCCATGAGAGGCACAGTCTGACTTGCCATGCTTCCTTGGCGAGACGCAATACCAAGTGTGCTTTGCCCAGTAACAGGTCTGGCAACCCAACTAAGACCTTCTTCAGGCCCATATAATTTAATTTGATCTTTGTCAGCAGATATATCATGGTCATCACCCACTTCATTGTCTGGGCCAATTATATACTCCTCCAGTGATGTTTCACCACCAACTCCAAGACCCTCAATCAGTAAAGCCATCTCACCTGTTATCCAAAAAAAGATTTAATATCATCAACACGATGCTTCAGCAGCATCCTATTATGTACCAATTTACTAAATCTCCAAGTTGTTGCATGCTTAAAAATATAAGCAGATGTAACAGCATTCTTATAACAGAGGGAGGTAAAGGAAATTCTGAACCCAAATCTGATGAAAGCTTACTCGTTAGTTCTGTGGTATGAAAATTAAAATTTTCTCTACGATCTTATTTTTATTTGCTATAAGTAAAAGACCAAGCAGATGCTTTTCAGCTTCACACTCATAGTCAGTATTTAAATCTGGATCAACATGATGTAACGTACAGAAAGAAACGCATGCTACTTTCCCACAGAATTCAAGCATCGTTTTTCTCTATCTCAGATTAAAATGAATAACTATTCAAAGGTCAATCTAGTAACGAATATCATACATGCAGTTGGATATGTTATTCAACATCGAAAGCCACATCAACACAAGATTATGGTAATGTTTCAAACATCAAGCTCCAAGCAGATCATATTTTCTATCCTGAGAACCAAAATATGGATAGTGGACGAAGAGAAAGAGAAGAAAACCAAACCAGAAACATCCTCTCTGCCACGAAGTCTCTGCAAAACCTCCTTGGCCTCTCGCATTTTCCCCTTGCTCACAAGCCACCTCGGGGACTCGGGCAAGAAAAATATAGTCAAAACAAAATAAACAAGAGAGGGAATAGAAAGAACCCCAAGCATCAATCTCCAACTTGGTGCTTCCATCAAAGACATCCCAAACACCATACAATATGACAAAAACATTCCAGCAGATCCAGCGAACTGAGGGAGGGTATTCAATAACCCTCTTATTTCAGGTGGTGCTGTCTCAGATATATAAACCGGAACAACAGTAACAGCCAATCCAATGCCGAATCCGTCCAAAAGTCTCGCCAAGAGTAGAACATAAACATTTGGAGACCATAGCATAACAAGACCACTAAAAAAGTACAGAACGGACGAGAAAATTAGCAAAGGACGGCGACCAAGCCAGTCCGCTACAGCTCCAGAGCATGTTGTAATTAAAGTGGCTCCAATAAGTGAGGTAGCAACAATTAATCCTTCTATGGTTGGTTCACTTTCCAAATTAAACTCCCTCTTAACGTATAACACAGCTCCTGCAGGGAAAAAGGTAGAAAAGATTGGAGCTTTGAATTAATACCGAAAGCGAAACATGTCATAATTCAGAAGAGCACTTTGCTACAGTCAATTCTCCATCAAAACTATATATAACCAAGAAGAGTGATAAAATCAAATCGAGACACAAACTGATTATTGCTCAGAACATAAGAGGTGCAATATCAAATAGTGAATCCATCACTGAAAAATAGAAAAGATTGAATGAATAGAAAGCGAAAAATACCCGCTATTGTGGCATTATCCCATCCTTGCAGTAAGTTACCAACAGCGGCAGCAACAGCCACAAGCACAGCCCCACTCATGGTTCCCAGAAATCAAGATTTTCAGGTCACTCAACCACTGACCAAAAACATCAAAAGGAAAAAGAAAAACCCAATCACAGATCAAAAACAGTCTTTCACTCAATTCAAGAAACAAATGATAACAGCAGTTTTTTTACTAGATGAGGTTTGGCTTGTATAAGCAGGGAAACAGGCCAATAGATCAAAACCATCAATCAAAACACAGATTCTTATGTATGAATCAAATGAAATAAACTATAAATAAAACAGACAAACTAGCCAAACCCAGATGTCCAAATCTGGCATGAATACAAAGACAAAACAATTTAATAGTTTATAAGCATTACCTAGCTAAGGAAGCGAAAGAAGCAGAACCGTTAGATGGGTAGTTTCAAGCATGATCAGATGCCAGAGAAGCCATCGTCTCTTTGGCAAATTGCAGCCACCTGACGTCAAAAAATTGGCATTTATGATAAGATTGTTTAAAATTAAAAATTTCAGTAATGAATGAATCCCAATTTGTGAAAATGGAGATAAAAAAGAAAAGAAAAAGGAACTTGTTTGGCAGAGATGAATCAAAAGAGGCCAAAGCAAAGACCTTTGCAACAAAGACACCTGTTCCTTACACCTCTCTCAGAGCTCTGCACGTCACCACTCTCTTCTAGGATTCGAAGTTAACTATATGTGTCCTTTACTGTCAACATTCACATCCTTAATTGCATCACCAGCATAATTAAAAACAGTAATTAAAAAATAAAATATGGGTTTTAAAGAAAATCAAAAAACTTTGACAAAAGTCTCTAACTTTTCGGTGCCGAAATCAGTGTTGGAGAAGATTGATTTGTAAAAAAAATAATGTAATTAAAGAAAAAACAGAGATGAAGAGAGAGAAACAATAATGTAGAAGAGTCCAGGGAGGATAATGAGAATCAGTCCAAGATCCAATACTTTTTAGCCTCGACTTTTGTGGGTTACACTTACTGCTCTCTCTCCTGTAACCTATTTTTTTACAAAACAATGCCAGAGCAGAGAAGGACGTTTGTTGGTAATTAAATCTATCTTTCCATATTTAGTATATTTCTTCTGTTCAACCTTACCTTTCATGGGGAAAAGAATGCATCTTTAACAATAAATTTAAAAACTTGCCAATTCTAACTCTTCTATTTGGTGTTATTTATTTATTTATTTATTTATTTATTTTGCTAAGCTTTTATTTGGTGTTATTGTTTGAATGTTTTCATATTTTTGAATTTGAATGATGTAATCAGTAATGGTCCTTAATGAATTTTAAATTCAACTCTTTTATTTTAATTTTAAAATAAATCAACTTGTCAATTATCAACTTGTTGAAACAAGCTGAATTAGAGTTGATATGTGTTGTTTATCTATTTTGAGCTAGATTGCAAATTCAAAAACATCATTGTTGTTTGTACTTATGTGATTAATGTTAATTTAATTATAATAAGGCTATACATATATACAGTGAAGTGGTAAGTACCTCTCCCAGTCTCCCCCATATCACAATCCCTTTAAATAGAAAAGCTCTAAATTTTATTTGATAAGTCATTTTATTTGTTTTCACAACAAATCCAACTCTTAGTTCCGTAACATTAGAGTTAACTTAAATACCAAGAATTTACATTATTGGTAAAGTTGTAAAATTTTTGTAGGAAGAATTTTTTCATCCGATATAATTCGAATTACACGGTATCTTAATCCTTGATTAACGGTAAAATATAAAGTGAAACACGTATCAAATCAAGTCTATTTTCTCAATTATTCACAACCTCTCTGCAGATACTTATTACGATCTCACAATAATTATGTAGTCTGAACGGTTTCATGAATTCTACATCAAATTCAAGAAGAAAATCATGTGTTGTGAGACTGTTGTAACAAGAGGTAGGGCAGAATTTTGGTAATAAATAAAATATCACCGAGAGACATGGAAATATGAATCCACTTTTTATAGTGACAATGTAAGGAACAAATTGGAGATGCACACAAGTCTAATATTCACTATTGTTCTTCTGAGAGTTGCATTCACTCTCAGTGATTTGATCATTTGGCACCCACCACCATTTGTTGTTCCTCTCATAGTCTCATATGACTAATAATTTATATTTTATGATACAATTCATCATTGAAAGAGAGTTTGATTTAACTTTAATTTATATATGCATTATACAACTAGCTTTAGGTTGATTAAGTTTAGTATAATGTTAAATCAAGTTCACAACTTTTTTCCTTTTACCTATTAACGTTTCATCAAGCTGGTACTTGTGATTTATCTGGTTCTAATTTTCTTGATAGAAGTTATTTTATATATGTTGCTGGAAATCAAACTCTTAATTTTTTTTAATGTTGGAAGCGACTTCAATATCAATAAATTCTGAATCATTTGGGTGTGATTGATCAGTATAATTGAAGCTAGTTTTGGTGTGTTTAATTTTAATTCTTTTATTAAATTAACTGAACATTTTAAGATTTGTGAATCTTTTTTCTATGATTGAACAATTAAATTGGCTGAACATTTTGTATACTTCTCTTTACAATTAAAAAAACACATAAATCATATGCGCATGTTAAAAAAAAGTTTTAATAAAAGAAAAGATTTTGAATGCTAAGAACATAAAATGTTGGTGATAAGAGGTTAAAAAATTATACAGAAAATTAAGCTCGCCTGTCAAAAGTTCTATGACTATGTGCCAAATAAGTGTTGCTCTTGATTCAGACTTTTCAATATAATTAAAACTAGAAGAAAGAAATATTATTATTGACGAATTAATTAATTAGGAGAATCTTTTGTGTTTGTTCTTTTTTTTTTTGTTTTGGAGAGTTTGTGTTTGTTCTTTGAAAATATATATTTCATTTCTATTCAAGGTGTAAGGTGGAAAAGAAAAGTTTCAGTTCAAAAAAAAAGGTGGAAAAGAAAAGTAGACCGACTTGAATAATGATATATATAAATAGTGGCTGAACGAGGTGGGTCAGCCGGTCCAAGGTCTAGAGTGCCCCTATTTCCTCATTGTCGACTCACTTCTACTTAGGGGTTCGGGCTCCATTCTTAATTTCAATTCTAGCACCGACCCCTCTTCTTTCGGTTGTAGCTCTGCCACTGTATATAAATTAGCGTGTAGAGTCAATCTAGCAGGATCGGTACATAAGGGGGGAGGCTTATTTCATCAAGAAAATATAATGAACTAGCATTAGACCTATTTAGCATTGAGAGGAAAGTGTAGTTTGGAATGAAAATAACTATGTTTTGTTAGAATGAGTTGCAAAGTCAAAACCAATTTCTGTTTTTTTGACAAATTCTATTCATTTGATTTCCCAAAAGAGTTAATGATTGTTCTGATTTGGTTGCATTCTAGTATTGGTTTTCTTTTCTTTTCTTTTCTTTTTCGCCGCTAAAAAACTACCAGTGGCATCAATGTTTGCATGACCAAAGAATGTCTGCTAGGTTCTTCTAGCCTAATATGAAATCAATACAGATTTTCTAGCCTGCTATCTAGTCCGAGCAGCATATTTTATGATAGGTCACATATATGGGTTTTATTCCCCCTTAATTGTATCACTGCTGGGGTAGTATGATCTTATGAACCCTACCATTTAATTTGAGAAAAGAGTTAACAAGAAAATTCTTTAAATTTACATCCCGGAACAAGCCATTCGAACCAAATAAATTGTTAAAGTTGATTTTTTTTAATCAGTGAAAAGAAAGAGGGAGCGGCCAGTAGTAGTTATCTCCGTTGGACATAACTATGCGAGTCTTCCTCTATCACATAATGTTCGCTTTGAGTCATAGTTGGTTTAGCAGAAATCAAATCTAAGTCAGCCATAATACCACCAAAGGACCTAAGATTAAAAAAAAAAAATTGAACTAAAGCGCTCCACGGATTCGTACCCAGATCACGCACAAGGCTGAAAGTTGCTTACCACTAAGTTGATAAAAGTTAGGTTCTTAAATTAAGGGCATTAACTACTAAGTGGGACTAAACTAGTTTGGATGTATATAATTAAAATTTAATAAACTGATAAATTTTTAAACTAAAATCGGTTTCGCATGTGATACAAAGTATCATTTCAAGCAAAAGAAGCCCAGAAAATAAAAAGAATCATACCGCTATTGCCTATATTATTGAATGTTTAATATGGCAATGGCATATGCCCCTTCGTGGCAAATTTTCATATCCCAAATTGAAAAAAGAAATCCCAAGATAACTAAAACTGAAAACCTCAAAAAATTATTAGAATAAGCTAATGTAGAATAAATTAGGTGTTTAAATACGTTGATCAATAGTATAAATGAGTATAAAAATAAGTAGGACTTGTTTAACAAGAGTTTTATTTGTATATAGTAGATATTTTTAACTAGTTAAAAAAAATTATAGATAACGACGCGAATCTAGGAAATCTTGTGATAACTACTACTCTTGCCAAATAAGGTTGAAAAGAGAACCTAAAATCCTAGAACATGTTTTTTTTTATTGAAAAAAGGAGAGTCGAGGACGATTAAAAGTAACATACTCCTGTTAGATATTACTATGTATGTATTACCTCTCTACTATTGAATGTTCCAGAGCCATAGCTACACTGGCAGCGAACTTGAGTCCATGCATTAGTACCGTAGCACCGTAGCACCACAGTGAGACAAGCTTCCAGGGGATACCTTACTCTATTGCGCGACACGGATCCTTCATTGCCCGGGCTACTTGGTTTAACGTCACTCCCACTCAAACTCGAGCCATGCGAATGAGGCTCACATCTCCTTCTGCCAAACTACCCTCACGGGATCTAGAACATGTTAATTTTTTATTTATTGATTCATCATATTATATAATTAACATATTTTATTTCTCAAAAAATATGTTATTGTCTCTATTTTTTTTCTTTTAGATCTATTAAATCAACTAATAAAATAAGTAGTGTTACACATAAATGTGGCACTGCATGTTTCTCATCTTTCCACATCAACATTTCCGCTAATTGACAACTGTTGATGATTGCGAAGTTCTTCGATGTACTTTTGTTTTCTGGTGTTTTGTGCTGTCATATTTATGTGAAACAGATGGCAAGGCATTGCAAGGCAGGGCCGCATGATCAATGCCTTCTCATTGACGAAGAAAATGACTGAAAATG
The DNA here is from genome assembly GCA_948243855.1 of Flueggea neowawraea. Classification (NCBI taxonomy): domain Eukaryota; kingdom Viridiplantae; phylum Streptophyta; class Magnoliopsida; order Malpighiales; family Phyllanthaceae; genus Flueggea; species Flueggea neowawraea. Next base: position 3,613 of record CAODLS011092185.1, on the reverse strand, counting down.
CACTTTTTTGGATCTTTTGTGTTAGAAAAAGAAATTGGGCTAAAAAAGAATAACCCATGTTTACTTTTAACCAAGTAAAAGCCTCTTAAATATACAACCTTAACATGTTAATTAGGGTGTGGTAAAAGTAATCACTTTTTTTTTTAATTGACGAAAGAACAACTTTAATGCTATCCCGGCCCTTTACAGTTGTGAGTTCGAGCCCGAGATCTCAAGTTTAAGAATGCTTGGAGTGACTAAAATCAACAATCAAGTTAAAATATAAAATGTCAAATAGACCCCCTCACTAGAAAAGCGATGGGCACTCTTTATTCTCACATGAAAAGCTACATGTACTCTTTTTTGTACATTTTCTCATACGCTCTCTAATTAAAATTTAACATGTATAATCTGTCATTTTTAATATTCAATAATATCAAATTTCCTTTTAATGTGTCAATCCTTTATTGGATAATGCATAAAAAAGTGCACAAAAGAAAATGTACTTAGTATTTCTTCATTCTCATTCATTAAATTCAAGTATTTATAAAAATTTAGGTATTAAGTCCTTCTTAATCCGTTTGAAAAAAATTAAAAGTTACTTATCATGACAAGAAAAAGTGCATCCATGGAGCTATTCGTGGATTGACCATCAATTTGTTCATTCACAATTCTGATTTGGAAAAAAAAAAGCGACATAAAAAGCCCAGCACTGTTTAAGCCTTCAAGGCAATTGATCTAACGCTCAAAAAGGACAAAGATGTCTTCAATTTCCCGCTTCAATCCTTCTTGTTATAGGTCTGTTAGTCTATTCATGGGCAACTAAAAAAGTCCATAATAATAAGATTCGGTTGTTAGTTGTCACAGACCAGAAAGTTTCAAACTTTGTTTCTGAGCCAGGTGTTTGGAACTGCCTACGTGGAACTATGCTTGCCAGCATTGTAACTTGTTCACAATTCTAAAACCCTAAAAACCCGTACTTGAAACGACTCTCTTGGTCCTCAAATTGAGCATTTTCACGTTTTAAGCGTCAAATTTTGCTTCTTTTCAAGAAACCAACCAAGGTTCTTGCTTTTTGATTATTTAAGTGGAGACAAAATGTGGGTTTCATGAATTACACTGGTTTCTTCTTTGTGAGTTAAAAAAGAGAAAATTTTGGGGAGATATGAGAGGTGGTCAAGGGGGTTTTGTTGAAGAGTTCTCACCTGGGTATTATGGGATCTGCACCTTTGGGGGTATGCTCAGTGCTGGGACTACGCACCTTGCAATTACTCCTTTTGACGTCTTGAAGGTCAATATGCAGGTTCGTTTGTGTGTTTATGCCGGTAATTGCGTAAAAATGTTTGTTGGTTTCTTTCACATTAACTAAATATGGCTGGTAGATGCTTTTAGGCGGTTGTTTCAGTACTGTTTCTTGGTCGGAAGTGCTAAATTTGTTCATAGGGAAGTTAGAAATGCAGGGTTGTTTTTCACTTGATGATCGTTGGAATCAATTGACTTTCGTTTCGGGAAGTTATATGGGAGTGAACAGTGGAAATTGTTGTAGTTATGGAATTCAAAATTAGAGGACTTCTTTGGCCAAATATACATAAGCTTCAGATATTGCAGAAGCCAGAGGACATGCTATATGCTACCAATTTATGGTTTATTACTTGTATTTCTTCTGTTTATGATTATTTTCGTGATTCATGCAATAAATTAGCATCAAAAACTTATTTATCATTTTTACGAGTAGGTTTAGGCATTTTATCAATTCCTTTTCTTTTCCATTGTAAATATTTTGGCTCAGATGAATTATGTCTTTTAATTGGAGAAATGCAGCCATATAATGGTCCTACTTGCCCTGCATTTGAATTTTAAAATGGAAATGGGAAAATATGCGAATGCTCAGAGGAAACCTATTCCTTGAGAAGAAAATAGAGTTTGGTAGAATTTGATTGAGGTTTTTGGTTCTGCTGAATTTCTGTGCATGATTAAGTAAGATGTGTTCAGTTGCAAAAGAAAATATGCTTTGTACTTTTTGTTTACATGGCTTTGGATGCTGGCAATTTTGAAGACAGACAGCTGAAAATTATGTGCTGTGATTAGTCAAAACTAGATTATCTCTTCTGGATTAACATTTTACCTTGATTACGCATTTCATCAGCAGAAATCCTGCTACCTATTCTTGTTGGCTCATAATCAATTGGTTTTTTCTGTTACTTTTATGTCCCAATCATTGTATTGATTGAAACTTTTCAAGGATGCTTATCGTATTTAGTGTCTACACTCCAGGTGAATCCAATCAAGTATCAAAGTATTGTATCTGGGTTCTCTACCCTTTTGAAAGAGCAAGGCCCTTCTTCCCTGTGGAGGGGTTGGTCTGGAAAGTTTTTTGGCTATGGCTTTCAAGGTGGCTGCAAGTTTGGCCTTTACAAATACTTTAAGAGGGTTTACTCAAATATCTTGGTAGACCAGAACAGGACTTTCATATTCTTCCTCAGCAGTGCATCTGCTCAAATATTTGCTGACTTTGCCCTCTGCCCCTTTGAAGCTGTCAAATTCCGTGTTCAAACACAGCCTAAATATGGAAAGGGGTTGGTTGATGGGGTTCCAAAGTTGTATAAAGCTGAAGGACTTAGTGGGTAATAATCTGAAAACTTTGTGATGATTTTTCCTTTTTTGTGATGTATTTATGTTTACCAGGATATCATTTACTGCAGCTTTTACCAGGGAATTTTTCCACTTTGGGGCCGCAATCTCCCATGAAATATTACCATTCTTCTGCATTCTAAGAATTCTAATTTGTTTGCTTAGCTTTTGAGCTCATATATTCAATAGGGTTTTTATCCCCATAAGGCATTGCATTGCTAAACATGCTGTTCTGCATTCATTTTTTCTGCTAGTTATATTTATATTATGGAGTCTATTCTAATCATTTGGCTCAGTGTTTTTGAAGGCATTCCAAAGGCATGAACCTTGACTCTAGACATTGCCAAGATGTGTTGGTCTTGTCTAATTCTAGGCATTGGTTGGTTTTGATGCTCTGAGGTTTCTGCTCTTGAGATTGTTGTTGGCCGCATATTTAGTTGCATGCTTGTGGTATTTCCACATATCTATACGCAGGACTTTCTGTTGATGGAATAACTTCAACTGAGCACTTTGCTATAAGACCATGATTGTTGTCTTGAAGAAGTTACTGGTGCTTGTCCTGTGAAGTTCGAATAGTTTTTTCTTTTCTTTTTTTATTCAGTATAAATTGTTGGGCAAAATTGTATTGGCAGTCTTTATGGTGATGTTTTCGACATTGGAGCATTCAGTGGACCTGATATATAACAAAGCAGTTCCGAGGAGAAAGGAAGATTGCTTCAGAATTCAACAGCTTGGTGTTACATGCTTGGCGGGCTATGCAGCCGGAGCCGTTGGCACTGTCGTCTCGACTCCTGCCGACAACATTTTGTCCTTTCTTTAAAACAAAAAAGCTGAGAATGTGATTCAGGTAGCACTTATGGATTCTTTGTTTTAGCTACTATTCAATACACAAGCTAGAAGAAAATGGTTGCTAGAGCTTTGGTATGTTGTTTTCCAGGCTGTAAAGAAGATTGGGTTTGTTAATCTTTTCACCCGGAGTCTTCCTATTCGGATCACGCTTGTC
>CAODLS011092121.1:0-16392 GCA_948243855.1 Flueggea neowawraea | reverse complement strand
CAAGACAAAATTGATCAGAGAAACCAGAAATGATCGTCCTACCTTGTAATTCCTGGTGATCCACACAACCTTTTCAAAAACACACAAACAAGAAAAAGATTAATAAGAAAACAAAAATTAAACGAAAAGAAAGACCATTCGAATCTGACAGAAAAGAATTGCAGAGACAAACCTTGTGGTTCCATCGAAGAGAGGAGGCTGTTCGGCTGAGGCATCCAGAACTGGAGGTAGCTTCTCCGGCACGGTCTTATCACCCAAAAAAAAACAGAAATTAACAAACAACGACAATAATCGCGGGGCAAAAAATGAAAAGCTCAACAGATCAGGCAAAGCGGAATCTACGTAGTGGCAGCCATTGACGTGGAAGGAAGATGTGCTTCTCTCTAGAGGTTTGTAAAGGTGGTGATGGTTTTTGCAGTGATTTGCGATCAGATGCGGATTCGAGTTGAGCATCTATAGCACTCAAGTGACATTGACGCTGACCTCTCCCGAACCATTGGTCTGACACTGAGCTTAGCAGTGACGTACTGATGCCTGACCTGACATAAACTGGTCCTCCTTGGATTTCGATTCGTTTTGGGCTTTAACGGTCAAAAAGGTCTTGGGCTTCGACCTCTAACTACTTGTCGTAAGTAAAATGTGTTTTTAGCCGACCTGTCGGCCGAAGTATTTAGCCGAGGTTCTTTACCGTCTTATCAGGTTAGTTGGGCACAGCTAATAAGCGCAGGCGGAGATATTACCCAAAAAAAAAATATGGGCGCAGATACGGATAAGCATAAAGTATTATTATAGGGTTTTTTTATATAATTATAAAGATAAAAAAATTAATATTATAGATTTAATATGCTAATTTTTAATATTATTCGCGTATTATCATAATTTTTAAATTACACTTTTACGTATTTATATATATATATATTATATATTTATATGTTATATATATATATATATGGTATATATAAGTTATAAATATAGAATAAATAAGTTATAAAATTAATATTTGTATATTAAAAGATATATAAGTTACAAACATAACATAAACAAGTCATAAACGTAGTATATACAAATTACAAATATAGCATAAACAATTTGTAACATTAATACTTGTATATTTTGCATATGTGTAAAATATATACAAGTTACAAACATAGTATAAACAAATCATAAATATAGCATAAATAAAGTATATACAAATTACAAAAATAACATAAACAATTTATAAAACTAATACTTGTATGTTCTACATATCTGTAAAAGTCATAACATAGCATAAACGTAATATATATAAGTTACAAACATAACATAAATAAGTTATAAAATTAATATTTGTATGTTCTGCATCTCTGTAAAAAATATGCAAGTTACAAATATAGCATAAACAAGTCATAAATAACACCATAATTTTTTAAAAACAGAATAATACCAACATAATATCAACAACATTCAACAACATATAAATAAAAATCAGTGAATTTGAAAATATGCATTAGTGAATATGTAATATGTAAAAGTGGATACTACAAAATAAATATTGTAAAATATTGTACGTATATTATGTAAAAACTACAATATTATATCCATACCTTATTTGTACTCATATAGTAAAATGTAGATGATATTCATGCAAATATCCATATCTTAATACCCACCTTAAACATATACGAGTAGGGTCAATACCACGTAAAATACCAATTGCCATCCAGTTAGTTTGTTACAAATTAGTTGCTTAAGATAGAAATAAAGCATCAAATCTGGAAGTTTGTTTCTTTTATTCTATGCAGTTGATAAAGTAGTGCAATTACATATGAGTAACACCTAGACATATCGAACTCTCAATCTCTTTAATGGTGTACTGGTATAAGTTCACTGCATCTGGGACTGCAAAAAACAGAAACAAATGTTGATCAGATTGGTAAATTACATTACTTTTTTCATCAAAATAAATAGAGAAGAATTGAAGGCATTGCTTAAACAAGATGTGCTGATGCAAAAAAAAAAAAGCAGGAAACGCCTCTTGTAATAATCGATAATCTCGTTCGGGTCGCACTTTGTTTGCTTATAAGCATCGACCTTGTTCATTTCCTGCAAATTGGTTCGTGATTATTTGACATTCTTATGAAAAATCCTGTCCACGATGCAGCAGGATTTGTTAAAATACCTGAATCCATGCTGCTACTTTAGGCCTGCCTGCTGTTATGTCATATTTCCAGATCTTGGACAAAAATATACTTGCACGCTCCACGAATGGAATCTAAGCTATATCAGCCTGCATAATTAATTACCATATTTCAATTAACAGTCATTGATTTTTCAAAAACATATGACAAGTCACTAGAGGAGTTAATGAAGTACTTACTAAACTAAACTGGCCTAGGAAAAAGGGTTCATCATGAAATTTATTAAGGGCAGCTTCCAGCACATCAAATGCACGATCTAAAGCATATACTTTACCAACATACCAATCGGTCCAAATCATATCTCGTCCGAGAAATTAAGTACTGAATTAAATCTCACCGGCTTCTGAAGAGACTCCTTTGAAGGAATTTTAGACCATAGTGTTGAATGTTTCAGAGTACTATAGAACCTCCTCACCAAAATCCTTTCTTGCTGGATCCTTCATCAATTTTTCAGACATAATTTCCATCAAGAGCACATGATGGTGTTCATTTGTGGTAGACTGAGTAGTAGATTACAAACTGGTAGTAGAAAGTTACATAATGAAAAATTAAAAACACTAGCTCATATTTAAAGAATCACAAATGCAGTTTCAATATGTCATTGACAAACACTCCCAGTAAAAATATATCTTACATCAGGAAACAATGAAGGCCCTTCAAAGTTGCTGTCAATGTACTTGATAATATTCAAAGACTCCACAATAACCTGGTTGTTATGTTCCAACGCCTGCACCTACAGCAAACAAATCCGGCTTGTCTAATATGAATCATCATCATCGGTACAAGTAACTACTCAAATAGTCACTAAAGAAATCATCAGTTTCATAGTCTGAAGTTTGTCACTTTTTCTCCAGGTTCGCCTCTTTGTACCAAAGTGGCTTCTTTTCAAGGCTATTGACACTAATTTAATCTTGTCTTGCAATCCCTGTGTCCCAAACGTATGGGTAATCAACTATCATTGGTTCGAGTTCAAAGTTCAGATCTTGCTGACACTAAGGGGGTGTTTGGTTCAAAAACATATTGGAATCAAAATCAGAAGCAATTATATAGGGAATCAGAATAACAGTATTCAGAATCAATTACAAAATCAGAATTTGATTATTATAGTTATCTACTTGGATTTGTTCCTGCAGAATTGAAATCAATGATAACATTATGCATATATATGATAAAAGATATATATATATATATATATATATAATAATTATTATATAATTAATTTTTATTATATAATTATTATAGAATATTATTATAAAATATATATTAAATTAATTAAATTAATAATAATTATATAAAATAAAATAAATATTCTATAACAATTATCTAATAAAATTAGTAGAAATTAATTATAAAATAAAAAATTAATAATAATATAAAAAAAATAATTAAATTATTTGTTAATAATTATTTTTGAAAATAAATCATTTCGATCCCTATAGATGACAAAGATGAAATATGAAAGAAAATAAAAGATATATAATAAAAAATATACTCTTAAAATTGATTATAGGGTAATGATAATTTAATTAACAAGGGGACTGTTAATCAAATTTTAGGGCTAAGAGGTAATTTCATTACCTAGTAAGATGAGAATGTTAATAAAATTTTAGTGAACCAAACACAAAAATCGTACTCTGATTCTCATTCTCATCCTCATCCAAAATGTGTGAACAAACGACCCTAAATCCCAACTAAATATCTTGGGAAAATGTATGGAAAAAACAGCGAAACCTTGGAATTCCTTGTAATCCAAGCTCGCTGGGCGAAAGAGCTTCTGTAACTTGCGTACAACCTTCTAAGGGGCAGTTATCATCAGTCTCTTTACTTCATAGAGAAATTACAAAATAGATTCTTTTTTATATAGAAAATATCAACCTGGTAGTTCCATCAAAGAGAGGAGGAGGTTTATCACTTGTGGAATCCATAGATGGTGAGAGAACCTCCTCAGCATTCCTGTAAAAAGAACTATGCAAAAAAAATTGAGAAGAAAGAAGAATACACAAACACAAAATCTTACTCTGTTGCCATAGCTAAACAGCAAGCTAGCTTGTGCAAGTGTCACCTTTGGAGTTGATAAATGATGGTTTCTATTTATATCACCAACTTAACAATAGCTTATAGTTATGTATGAATATCTTTGAAGAAGTATGGTGACTTGCGTTTGTGTCACATAGTAGACGCATGGCATATAGTTCTTTTCCCATGAGCTTTATAGTTTAGATGACTCAACTCAACCTTTGATAAAAAACATGAAATAAAATTATATGATAAAGCAACATATACTCCAGATAAGCATATAACAGAATCCTTGCCAAAAAAAGAAAAATAAAGGAACATACAACAGAGTCAAGGATAATTTAATTTGCATTGTTGAATAAAACAAAACAAGTATTCTGCAATTGCTGCTAACAACATGGTAACAGACCAGTTATGAAAGATTTTGGTCCAACCACTATTATTGATGTCATGATGATACAGTTAACATTGGAGAGAAGAAAAGAAATAGCTCAAAACTTTGCTGCTTGTGCTGTACCAAAGAATAGCCCAAATATACACAATTCTGGCCTGCTCTTCTCACTTCAGGCTTATTTAGTCAGACTTCTTTAATAGACTTAGTATGACCCCTGCACTAAGACTCGTAGCAACAAAGCCAAGAGATGCCTCGGTTGATATGTGAAATCCTGCGTGAAGAATTGGGATACTTCAAATCTTTTATTCATGAGAACAAATGCTTCAACTTGAAAAAGTAGTGGGGTGATAGAAGATACCCACCAAAAAAGTCCAGGATCATTTTAACCCCGATGAAGCCAAGAACAACAGCAATGGAGGGCTGACAAAGAAAAGTGTTGGATCAAAACAGCTAGTGGTGCAGTTCAAGATGAATTCACAACGATAAAGCATCAGTATGTACACAAATACCACATTGCCTTCAAAAAAAAGGACCACAGGAAAATTGTGCCACAAGGACCAGGAAGTTAATATTTGAAAATCTCTTACCTGCAAATACTCCAACTCTGCCATATCCTCAGAAATGAGCGTGTAAAGAGACCTTAGACCTGAATCAAATAGAAATGTGGTCAATCAGCCTCTGGTTCAATCACATCTCATATGAACACACGGCTATCTCAATTACACAGTGCATAAACACAAGTAGAGAGACATAAGAGGAGGACGTCCAAACCATAAACCAATTTCAATTGAGCATCGAAATTACCTAAGATGGCAAAGATATTAGAAGAGAAAACAATGAAAGGATCCCGTGTAACACCAAAAACAGCTGGTATTGAGTCAACCTAGAAGATGACAATGCAAAAACATGCCATTAACAGCACACCACATGAATTACCAAGTATCTACTCACATATTTTATCTGTTTACCAAAGGGATGAAGACAAGTGAGACTTACAGCAAATGCTATATCACTGAGCTCAATAACTGCAACAGTGAGAAGCAAAGGCGTGGCCTGCCCACAAAGTTTGATGCCTGTTAGAAATTGATCAATACATTTTAAGATAAAGGTAATGCTATTGTGCTTATTCATGATGCCATAATGCTAAGTAATAGCTCAAGAACATGCAGAATACTAACATAAATAACATACCTTCCATATGCCATTCTGATTTGTAAAGAATCGGTTCCCATCATAATAGGCTGCAGAATCAAGCAAAAGAAGTATTCAATATGTGAGAATTTGTCAGAGAGACATCGGTTATATCAGTTCAAAGCATGTAATGCAGGCCCAGTTTATTCTAAATCTGACAAAGAAAGATGAACAATAGCATTTCTTCATCCAGTTGTGAAAAGAAAAGAAAACTAGGGGAAAGGAACACTGCTTTTTCCTTGTCATTTGCATTTTTCAATTTAAACTACACCTAAATCTAGTCAACTCTGTACCTTTCAGTCATGTTAACCAGAAATATTGTTCCACGATTATTAGGAGATCACATTCCACGACTATACATATCCTTACATTTCCCGGGAAGAACAAATTGTTTCCAGGAACCGCAGAAATTATGAAGACACCTTGACTAATCAGTGCGAGAAAACATGCTCAGAAATATGTATCAGAACCTCAGAACTAGGTTAAACAAATAGAAATGAAATATATTCACACACATCACATTACATGTCACAGGGATGAATCTCTGGCACGTCTTTACAATGAAGTTTTCTGACAAGTCAGTATCATCTTCTTCACCGGTAAACAGCTAAAATAAGAAACAAGGTTATAATCTATATTAAGAAGAAAACAATAGTGCCAATAAGTGTATGCAGAGTGAAAAAAGAAGACATTATCAGTGATTAAACTAAAAAACAAAAATCAAAAGCCCCATCTAACTCTCTAAAGTAATTTTGCCTTCCTACATAATAAGATTTAGTTTGAAGGGAAAAAGAAAGCGATTTCAGCTCTGTAAATGCTTAAACCTGGTCTGAATAGGAAACCAAATAAAACTGACCAAACCAATTACTCTTTCAAAATCAGTCCAGTAAAATACTAAAAGACAGATATAACTCATAACAGTTGTTACGAGAAGCCAGGAAAGATAAGAGGCAGTAAGGCACCTTGAAAGATGAGTACAGAAGTATAGCAGCCAGGAAAAGGTTGACCTCCTCGAACCTCTAAAACAATAGTATACAAAATCATCTCAATAGAAGCTAAGAAAAAAGCAAAGAACAAAGAGATAAATAAGCAAATGCAGCATCCTGCCATCCCTCTTTTCATTTAACGGTATTGACTAGACATTTACCTGGAGAGTAGCTGTTCCGAGAAGTATCAAGGACAGCCTGAATATGGTTGCACCAGCTATCCCATAAGAAAGCACCCGATTCTACATTGGCAAGGTACATTTCCATTAATAAAGACTGGCATACTATGTATGGACATTGGAAATCATATCCACAGATATTATACAAAATCCAAAAGCCCAAGGACCGGAAAGATGTACAGAAAAGTTGAGCACCTGGTACATGAGTGGCACTTTAAAATACTTGAAAATCAGAACAAAGATGAATAGATTGTCCACTGATAAACTTTGCTCCAATATATACCTGAAAGTGATCCGCTAAAATTGGTCACTATGGACAAGAAAATTTAATTCCACGCAATTCAGAACAAACGTTATTACATAGTTATATACTGAAAACTCAAGGAAACTGTTAGAGAAAACCACTGGCACAAACAATATCTTTAAAGTAAAGAAAAAGTGAACCTCTAATTAGTTATGATCATGCCAAAAAAGAATCTAGGATTGACCAAAAAAATCTAGGAATCCTGTAATGAAAATTGATATTGATTGTCCAATGAAGAAAAGAAAAATGGTATCAAAGGCGATGCAGGGGTGGACCAAATACCTCAATATTTCACTAAAATTATAGGAATATGTAATGGAAGTGGCAATTCTGACTCAAAAAGAATTTTTTTTTCAAAAAAAAGAGTGTACCCGGCAAAATATTCCGAGGCCTTGCCGACTTCATCATAAAGACCAATACCAATGCCGAAAGCCACAGCTGTCAAAACCTACAAGAAGCACGCCTACTTCTGATTTTAATCTAGACAATGAAGATATAAACCAATCCAATTTCACGAATCACAATAGTCCAAGGAGATACGCACACATAAAGCAACAGTTTCAATAGAATTCGTATAACTTTCATGTCCCTCAGTAACTTTATCCTCCGATTTATCCTTACTTGCAGTACCTTGATAGGCACCAACATCATCATGTCCCCGAAAACTAGTCCTGTCACTCTCTGCATAAATATTCACTTACACATTACAACCAATAACCCCTAAAATCTTCACAAAAATCATTGCCATAGCCTATAAAACTCGAAAAGATCACAACTTACAACTTAATTTAACAATGAAATCAAATTAAAGCACATGTTAGTGGCAATTAACCTGAGGTAGACAAGTCATCCTGCTGTTCAGTGCCTCTGGTGCACGCAGGTCGATGACTCCAGCAAAGGCGTTTGTTACTTAATAATGGTAGCTGAGATTGACCGAAGTGAACCCTACTCGATTTGGGAACTCGAGAAGAGGAAAACACTTTGACATGGAACTTAAGAGGAACTTGAACGCCATTGTTGATCACTGAAGCTAATCCCATGGTTTTAAAGAACCAGCTCTGTGACTGTGACTGCTCTGCGCTATTACCTTATCCACCTCTAAATGTTTGTGTTCGTTGAGAAACTAAAACAGTTCAGTTTTACAGTCTCAACTGTCCAGCTCAAGCTTGTTCGTATCAAGTTGTCCTGTTAAAATTTTTGCGCCATTTCATGCTTTCTTTTTAGTGCTTTCTGGGCCCTGTATATATGTGGGTTCGTTCCACCCACCATATGCCCACATTTAATCTGTATTGAAAAAAGAGTTAATTATGTCACATATCTTCAAATAAAATTTAAAATTTTAACAAAAAAATATTTAATTTGATAATTAGTAGAATAATATATTTTTAAGTTTAATTTAGTTATATATCATTTTTTAAATTTTAGTTCTTAAAAATATCATATCCAATCAAATAAAAATTTAATTTTTATCTCATTTTATCAATTTTTCTCTCTCTCATCTCCCTCCTCTCACACATCGTTTCTCTCCTGTCGCTTGTCTCTCTTCTCTGTCAGCTCCCTAGCTGCTTTCTCACAAAACCTAACCGCTCCGTTAGTTGCGTCACTCTGTCGTTCCTCCTCCGTTAGCTCTCATCCTTCTCCTCTCCTCTAGTCTATCCCTCGTTTCTCTCTTCCCTCTCGCTTTTCCCAAACCCTAACTCTCTTGTCCACTGCCCTCCCATCCTCCTCTTCCTCCTCCGTTGTTTCTTTTTTTTTGTCGTTCCTCCCTTTCTGGTGCGGCAAGTCTTGCTTTTCGCTTTGTCGCCTCTCTTCTCTCTATGTTTCAATCTCAGTGTTCCTCGACTTCGATCTTCGCATCCTAGCTTTGGATCTCTGTCGTGGTCGGCTGGATCTCCAAATTGCACTTCTCTCTCCGCGTCGTGCTTCTTCCTCTATGACACTCTCTTCGTCTCTGTCTCACCTCCTTTGATCTCCTTCGCATTGCACTTCTTGTTTTGCGACTGACGTGGCTATGACGGTGAGGAGATCAGGGGTGGCGGCTAGGGTTAAAACCCTAGCTGCTTTCATTTGTTTGGTTGTGTAAAATTACAAATTGCGCTCTGTTTTAATTTTTTCCATGAAAGTCTTTTTTATTGTTTGTTTGTTAATGCTTTTGTGAGACTTAATGGTTTAATTGTGCATGTTGATTTTTGTTGATTTTGGTTGGTTTTCTTTGAGTTTGATTGATTTTGTACATGGGTGATTACATTTGGAGATTTTCGTAAATATTTGGAGAACTTCGTAGACCTTTTGAGATCAAATTAATTATCATTAAATAAAATAAAATTCATAAAAATATATACAAATAATTGAACTTAATTAAAAAAATATATGAAAATTTTATTGTAATAAATTTTTTATAAAAAAATTGTGTGAATTAGATATATTTGGATACTTTTGGGACATTCTGAATTAAATCAAATTTATTATAAAAAAATTAAAAATTCCCTTTTAAAGATTTTTGGAGATCTTTTAAAAAAATTTAGAAACTTTTAGAGACTTTTTTTGGAAATTTTTGAAGACCTCTATAATTTTTTTATTGAAATTCATTTTTTATGTGAAAAATTAATTTTTGGCAAAAATATCTCAATTTCTCGTGAATGTAGCATTTTACAAATGAGTTTTATTTTTTCTGATATTTTTTAAAATTAATATTTTATTTTGATATAAAAAGTGTAATTTTTCCTTGGAGAAATTACATGGTTACACACCGGTACATAGGAAAACATGAAAATATTTTAGAAAAATTTGATTTAAACTTTTCCATTAAAAAATTACAGAATTTTATATTTTAGTTTATGATATGATTCTTTTGTTTATTTTATTTAGTTCATTTACAAAAATTAAAAACCTATTTTTATAATTTTTTATATTTTTTATTTATATAAAAACATTTGACTATTTTAAATATATGATTTTACCCATACAATAAACTACTAATAAAAGAGTAACTTGTGGAAAAGTACCTTGTTTATCTTTTTAATAAATTAAATAAATATTATTTCTTAAAACAAGAAGTATAATATCTTGTACCAAAAAATACGCACCGCCTTAGAAAAATAATGAATTCTACTATTTATAGGCCTTCAAAAGTAAAAAAGGGCAAAAAAAAGCATTTGTTCAATTAGGGAGATTTGAAGCAGAAAAACCTCTCTCGTCTCGCCAAGAACAACCAAAAGCGACTTCTCTTGCTCGTCTTCACGCAGACTCTTTCTCTCTCTCTCTCTCTCTCTCTCTAGGCTACGATGGCTACTGATTCAGAGAATCTCAGCACCATAACCACAGCCAACACCAGCAACAACACTGAAGATAACCCTACCAAAACCCTAGAAGCGGTAAACCCTACCTCCCTGAAGGGCTCCAACAACGCCGTCGATTCGACTACGGAGGAATCCAAGAAGGACTCTGAGGATTCGGAGAGCAAGACAGCTGTCAGCTCATTGAGTGTTGCCGCTCCTGTCTCCGACACCGACAAGAAGATCCGCCGCGCTGAGAGGTTCGGGATTACCGTGCAGTTATCCGAGCAGGAGAAGCGAAATTCTCGTGCCGAGAGGTAATTTCTTAAAACTTTTCTGGTGTTTTTATTGATTAATTGTTTGTTTGTTAGTAGTTAGGGTTTGGACATGTATGAATTTATTTTTTAATACAAATTATATTCGATAAGTTTTTTATTGATTCGACTTTAATTCACGTTGTCGCAGGTTTGGTACTGGTGTCTCCAAGAAATCTGAGGAGATGAATACCGATGCCTCCAAGAAATCCGAGGAGTTAAAGAGCGATGCCTCCAAGAAATCAGAGGAGTTAAAGAGGAAGGCTAGAGCTGAGAGGTAGTATTTGGTTCTATTCTGTGGTTAGGTTGCTCCAAGAAGCTAAATTACCGATGTTGCAGTGCGAAGTGGTACTAAATGTTGTTTTTTAGGTTCGGAATTGCTACACCACTAAACGCTAGTGATGATGAGATGAAAAAGAAAGCTAGATTTGAAAGATTTGGTTCGAGTCCCAAATTGGATTCACAGGAAGAGGAAAAGAGGAAAGCAAGAACTCTTAGGTTTACCTTACTGGAACTTTTCGTTATGTTTTATTAGGACATTGTTGCTTAAGCTATTTGGATGGCTTGGCTCAAAGTGTTAGTACGTTCCTTTGCTTCACAGGTTTGCACAAGCGCCAGCTACTTCTCTTCCGATAAATGGAGAGCCTGTAAGGCCTGCCCATTTGATTTCAGTGTTGAGTTGTTCTAATTTTGACAGGGATGATAAATGTTTATTTCATGTTATTTGCATACTGAAGTGTTGTGTTTTGTTTGTGATTCAGAAGGCTGCTATTGCAGGCAATACTGATGGAGGGTCTTGAGGAAATTTTCCATTCTTAATTCTTAGGTATGATTGAAATTTGCTTTTTTGCTGGCTGTTGGCTTTTGTACTGTGTCTGATTGAATCATTAATGCTTCATGTACAGTCATTGGTGTCAGTTTCAGCTTTTTCCAACTGTTTGTTTATGTTGATTGCAGGAGTAGGTTCTAACATACTCCTTCCGGTCAGTGGCTTTCTTCCTTTCTTTGAATTCCCAGATGTGGTTCTTTTGATTCTCGGATAGATGATTTTCTACAGGGTGAATTTAGTTTTTGAAGGGTGTTGGTTCTGTTTTTGGGCAAAGTTGCTTGTATCAACTTATCTGGTGAGGCCTCAAGTCATCAACAATTACCTTAAAGTGTTAAAGTATCTTTAAAAATTTACATTAAAAAAAAACAGGAATTCTAGTTCCATGATCTAGGGTAATTTGTCTTCTTATGTCATATTGTGTAAGAGTTCCATGGATTCAAGAAAGTAGTCATGTGTTTTTGTTCTAAGTTTAGTCACTGAGGTATCCGGTCAGCATCATAAGTTTATATTGCTAGGTTTTTATGATCCAATGCTAGACGGCAGCATTAAGGAGATGGCATGACTTGCATTGTCTGATTTAAGTGGTTTGAGGCTTCAAAACGTGTTACTTCTACATTTGTGGTTTTCCAGTTGACATATGGGACGTCCTTTTTCCACTAGGATTTACTGTAAACAAATTTTGTTTGGCTTGATGTAAGCATAGGAACAAGGTTATTTGCACACATCGGAACTTGGTTATTTGCAATCTTCTTTTTATTTTATTTTGTTTGTTTATAGGAAAAGGGTCAGTGATACTAATTATCGTAGTTGCTAGTTTTTGGATTGATATTACGTCTTCTTTTTTTTACCCTTGTGTGTGTGTGTGTGTGTGTGATTGCATGCTTTGGGTGCGTCCAAATATGATGAGGGCAAGTTACATTATATCTCAGAACTAATTGTGAATCAAATGGAACTTGTTGAATTACACTGGAGAATAGCTTGATGTGTTCCTGTGAGAAGTACAATGTGTTGGATCAAAAAGGTTTTCTTAATGCTGCTGTAGGACTTTGGGTCCCTAGGTAGATGTCCAAGATTTGCATTAAGCTGTTGGCTTGAATTTGTTGAATGTGAATGTTGGAGTATTTTCATTGGTAATGTTTAGAGATAAATGCAAAATTTAGGGAAGAAAAATGTTACTACATGGATTAGGATTCCTGATATTCTTCGATTTCTGTATTATCAAACACTTGAAAGGTTTTGTTGATCTCATATGTCCTCACGGTAAGTTGCCTGATCTTCAAGGTCAAGTACGAAGTTAGAGGAGATTTTCTCTGTAATTTGGCATATTTTTCTGTATTTTTTTTTTGGGGTTGGGGGGATTTGGCCTTCTTTGAGGCTGTATTTCAAAAGGAATAGCATCTGGAGTTCTTGTTTTTGTTAGCTGATATTTGGGATGTAGAAAACCTTGATCGGCAAGGGGTCTGTACTCTTTTTCTTTATGTTTACAGTGTCATCTACTTGTTTGATATAATTGCGATTAGCTATTTGTTTTTTTTTTTAAAAAAAAATTGACACTTCATATTGGCACTCTTACAAAACACTTATCTGAAATTAGCATAATGAACCGTAATTGTTTTATTTATAGAAAATAATTTATTGTTTAAACTATTGATTGGAAACAATAGAATCAGGATCAAATAGTGTTCTAGTAAGGACTACCCATCAGACACAACGAACAATATCTCTATTGAAGGAGAATCGTGTAGAGGCCTAAAGCTCAGATAAGTATGGTTACTGAAGCACATAGAATGACCGGCGGCCGACGGCTTAGCGAATTGCCAAAACCTCAATTCACTGTTTTTAGTAGCAATTACTTGTCAATTCCTGAAACATTACTGTTGATACTAGAATCGATTTTTTTGACGACAAGCAACATTTGAGAAACTCCAAATTGTAGATTACATGACTAATTTATGTTTGGGACTAATACATAATTTACCTTTCAAATTTGTATGTTTTCTGCTTTTATCACCTCAAATATTTTAAATGTTTAATTTACCATTGAATTTGCTAAAACGGTTGAATTTTATAAGTCTTCCATTCACTCTTCAATTGTCATTCTTAAATCTATGAGACCAAGAAAGAATAAAGATTGTCCCATGATGACTCTTAATTAAGACAATTTAAGTAAGTCAAAGATAAGTTAAATGCTAAAAAAGTTTAGAATGAAAAAAAGAAAAAAAGGTCCAAATTATGCAAATTTGGAGGATAAATAATGTATTAGACCTTCATGTTTGAGATGTATATGCAAGTCACAACATCTGTGGAGAGCTTACATATTGTCTAAAACGAGCAACATCACCTATTCTTCTTCAACTTTTATATTATCATGATACATAATTGACAACATCCATGATAAAGCATTCTAGTCTAATCCAGATAGACTAGATTGGTATCTATGCAATCGAGATTCACTTGCTATTCTGTTTCTATCAGATACAGCATAATAGCCAGCATCATGCGCTTGCTCAAACTGCTCCGAGACCCTGTAATGGTTGTTCCAGTCCAGCAGGCTAAGATATCTTTCAAGAAACAAGTCCTTTTTGTGCTCTGTATTGTTGTTAACTTCCCTCTTTGCTCAGGAAATTGAACACATTTATCTTCTGAAATTATACATGTATAGTGTTTGATTCTTCCAAATTTAGGAACCCGCTGTAGATGAGACCACTCCTCCTTTAATTGATAGAGTAGGACCGATGAGGGAGCCTTTCTTGATCAAGCGAGAATCTATGAATAGAACTACGACTGTAATATCATCATGAAAATGTCTCCTCACACGTCGATCAATCATTTTCAAATCTGTATACCTCATTTCTCTTTTCTTTGCTGCTTCACAAAGTGCCGCTTTAACAAGTCTCTTGGCAATCCCCTGCGTGGAAAGCAAGAAGAATAAGCGAGGTTCTTGGTCTAGAGCGCAGTTCACTTGTTAGTACATTACGGACATGTTAATACAACTGTTAAAGTCATCTAAAGATCCTCCAGCCTAAAAGCCGTGACCAACCAAAGTTTATCATTGGAGAAAATATATGTAGTTTAGTCATATCATTATCTGATCTGTTAGCAGTCACAAATTTATGAGCTCATGTTGAGACAGCAGAGGATTGAAGTTTTCTATTATTAATCTCTCTACGATTTCTACTCTAGTGTACATTAACTCACATCTGATGAGTTTGCATTGACGGTAGCAAGACCTTAATATCAAATCCAGGTAACATGTGATCATAATTTATGGAGGAGAGCTACTTACATTGCTTGGGGAATTTTGGACAATGTCAACAGCATCCTGATTGCTGAGATGCTCCCACAGACCGTCAGAAGCAAAGATAAGGAATAGATCTTCTGGTTGCAGTTTGTGTGCCAATATTGTTGGTTCTGGACTGAGGATTGGCTTGTGGAAAGTTTCAGGTAGTCTATACTTCGATAATAGAGGTTCTCTGTTGAACTCGGTCTTTTTGAGATATGCATCACCAATGGACCTAGATACCTGCAAAAATAAGAAAAACATACAAGCTTTTTTAACAGACATGATTCAACAAGATGTTACCAGTGAATGCTGTTGCTGGTGAACCGAAATGATCATTGCTGAGTTGCTTGTGGAGAGCGTTCAGTTAGTATATTTTCATGAAGACATCTTTTCCTAACGTGTAAAGGTCTCTGAACAATAGGATCATTTGTAGAACATGTATGTTCAGTTTCATTTAATGTTTTGACAAATACTAAAATTTTGTCTTGTGAATAAACTGAAGCACAGTTTTAGCTTTCAAGTGAGTCCAATGCAACGTAATGCAAATTCTTTCTGCTGACACAGATGTATGTAAGAATGAAACCGGAAAAGATTACCTGTATTAGGCCTTTCACACGCCAAACTTTGTGCTTCATTACGACAATCTGTGGATCATTGGGATGCAATGAGTGAAGTTCATCTCTAATGGATTCTATGTTTGCATTGTGCTCCACAGATAACTGGACTGCTGAAACTTCTTTGTTACCTCTTCCTACTCTCCCTAAGACCACGCGTGAGTCACCAGCGTTTGCAATATATAGCATTCCATTGCACAGAACTCCTGTTAAACAACACGAGCCTACCGACGCCATCTGGGGCTTGGAAAGCCACTGTTTTCTCACAAGAGACAGAAAATCTTCTTCTGTTGCCGCATAAGCCTTCCTGATGACATTTTCCGATACATCTCCATGCTCAGACACATATCCTACACAGTCAATAGCGAAAGCAAAAATCAGCATTTTCGCTTCCTCTACTTATATATCGTTACAAGCAGACTGATTTTGCAAGAGCAAGATTAATGCCTTGAGCCAGATTAAAACTAAAACAAAAGTTCAAGTGAAGTTGAACCGACGCAACACAATGCGGTTAAAAGCATCTTTAGACTCCATGGCCTGTGCTATCGGCACGCTTATACCTGTGAGGGTATTACAAGCAGCCATTGTGGCACATTGCTTTCCTTCTAACCTAACTGTGCGAAGTTAACAACAAAGCTCGCATTTCTTCGGCCAACAGAATTAAAATGAACTTAAGCATCAACAAACATGAAGCTTGTATCAGATTCTCAGATCAAAAGGAAATGAGCTTTAGCACTTGCAACTATTGCCTAACCAGTTCTAAATCATAAATATGAATCAACCTAAAAAGACTTACTCTTGAGATTATTGAAAAGGTTGTGATTGATGAA
>CAODLS011091926.1:0-11691 GCA_948243855.1 Flueggea neowawraea | reverse complement strand
GCCACATATCATGCAAAAATAGTGTCCTAGTTTGACCAAACTAACTTAGGTTTTAAGAGTCATTTTCCAACACAACCTCTTCCCTTCTTTTTCTCATTTAATATCTGATAATTAAATCAATGTCCAGGCCTAAATCCACATCCAATGTGGGCCTCCCATGTGGGCCTCATATGGCCCAAAATTATTTTATCCAATAAAATAAATGTCTCGGTAAAAAGACGATTTTACCCTTAACCTAGTTTTTGATCGTGTGCGATCCTGTAGGCCCATAAATCAAAGGCGGTCTTTAGCAAAACACTAAGATTACCCAAAATGAATTGATGTTAATTGGCATTAACAAGACCTGATGCAACCTTATACGATCATTTGTCTCTCGATATCCTGATTAGCATAAGGCATTGACCTAGTCATCCTTATTAATTGTTGAATCATTTTCTTGACTATCTGGTAAGATTGATTATGTCAAATAAATGGTGTCTCTTATCATTTCATTTAGGTGTGGCCACGCACTACTCAATCTCTACCAATCAAGTGGCCGGTGATATATTCTCTCTTTACGAGAGGGGCAATCTCATCATTTCACTCATGTTTCTTTGCGAGAATCTCTGCATACCCAATCATACCCATACGTGTCAACTAGTTACAGCCACGTTAGTCGTATGTCAAAGTATATGAAAAGTCACCAAAGACCCCATAGTGATTTTAGGTCTGAAGATTCCAATATATGCATTGCTTGAGAATGACTTGCCATAATGCAATATTCTCATTAGCGTATCGAATCCAGATACCTTGTTCCAAACTTTGTATCTATGAACTCTGATAGATATTCCATATCTATGACCCATAGAACATGATCATCGCATAGAGCTTCATACTAGTCTTAGTTTATTTCCACTCCTGTTGTTATAATCGACTAGGGATGTTTAGAATGAAATTCTTTATCACTTCCAGGTTCTACTACCAAGGTCCTCAACCTTGATAACTAAAGTGTCGAATATTCATTCATGGACATTTTATCAACCATATATACACAGAAAATAAATGAATGATAAAACTAATGCCTCATATTTTTATTTCCAAAATAAAAGGTACATATACAATGAATTGGGGCTAGGACTTACACTAACATCATCATCACTAAAGTACATTCTCATAGTGCAATTGAAATCCAAGTCAATGATGGCTTGCCTTTTATTGTGAATGTTCAACGCTTGAAGCATTACATGGAAGGAGATTTAATCCACAGCATTCATGAGCTTACCCTTCAAAACTGAAAGAATAGCACCGTTCGAGATGCTGTTAAACTAGCCATCGTCAAGAATGATGTTAAACTACCAAGTATGTTTTTCTTTCCTTTGAACTTTTATTTGAGCATTTAAGTTTGTTTTAGTTTGTTTATTGTTTTGCATTTTGTCCTACATATCATCATTTAATGTGCGTTAGTTGGAATCTTTCTTCCAAATTTGATTAATTTTATGTTGTCCTTTGATGCATTAAGGATAATGCTTGATTAAAATGTGGGGGGAAGGTTCATTTTGATTTGATTAAATGTTGAAATGTGATAAATATTCATGTAATTTAGTTGCATTGGTGTTTTATTATTGGGTGTAAATGAGAATGAGAAAAAAATTTCAGATTTGGGGACCCAGGAATGTTGCACGACTGTGCAACTAGCTTTGGCACGGCCGTGACAACTTGCTTGATTGAACCAGGGAGTGTGCACGACCGTGACAATTGCACACCCATGCAAAACCATAAGCACGACTGTGCAAAAGCTCAAAATTGAGATCAGGTGCAAGCCATACGGTCGTGCAGCTAACTTTGGCACGACCGTGACACATGCACGATTGCATGTGACATCAATCTTCTAGCACATTTTTCCTTGGTTAAAAATTTCAGATTGTCATTGAATTTTCATGCCGTCCTTGTCTTATTTGATCTTCATATGCATTTGTCTTCTTTTCATGACATCCATTTTCATTCTCAATAATGCTAATGTGCAGCCTTTGAATTTCTCCACATGCTAGAGTCCAAAATGACATTAAAGTGCAGCCTTTGAATTTGTGTTACAACATGTGAACTTGGTCAAGAATCTTGTTATTACTCTTTTGACTAAGCATAGCAAGTGAATGCATCCATTCACCTCACCAATTGCATTTTCGAGATTCTCTCCCTCTCACTTTCCATTTATATTATTTTCTTCTCTTTCTCTTTCACTCTTGCATATCTTTTGGCTTCCCATTTCTTTACACTTGCTTTCTCCATCATATTTTCATTCTTAAGTGCTTGTTTTGCTACAGACATCTCTCATTCTTCTAACCTTTTTCTTGGAAGTTTTTGTTCTTGCAAGACTCACACTTGTAGGCATGGCAAGAACTAAAGGGCAAGAAAAGAACACTTCAACTACATCTCATCCGCCAAGAGAGTGTGCATCACTTCATCAAGATGAACTGCCTCCTCGAGAAACCACCACCTATACAAGGCAGAAAAGCACCGCCCAAAAGAAGCCTCACATTAAGCACAAACTTGGTGAGGGCTCCTCTTCTTAACAACAATGAACTTCTAGGTCATTCTTAGATTTTGGAGAAGATTAAGAGGTTGCAAGAGCTAAGTATGCAAAACTCTCTAAACCCACAATTGCTCCAGAGAAGCTCTTGTTTCAAAATGAATTGGTTACTTTGGGAGTGTTTGAGAAGGTGATGAAAAAGGTGCATATAGGTGGATTTCTTGAGCTGTACAATCTCGTGGATGACATTTATGTTGACTTAACATTTGAGGTGTTGAGTACATTTCAGGTCGATTGGACAGATGGTTATGGTTGTAGTGTTCAATTTTGTCTAAGTAGAGAGGAGAGAATGCTATCATTTGATGAATTTGGGCTGGCCACGGGATGCTATCATGACAACATTGAGGAGGAGCCCAGAGTGGACCTAAATGCTTTTCGATGGGACAAGAATCAGAGAAACACTTTCTAGATGAGATTATTTAATCATGAAACGGTAGTGCTCAAGCCAAGCCAGTCAAAAACTTCAGAGATGTCAGATGGAGTGGACAAGATGTTGCATAAATGGTTGACAAAATCCATTTGTAGCTGTGGAGAGGGTGATAGTGCAATCATTGATATTGAGTTATTGTGCCTTTACAGTGTGGGAATGGGTAAAATAATTGATGTAGGCAAACTCATGGCACTACACTTACAAACTATGGCCATAAATGACAAAGGCCAACTCTATGGAGGGTTATATGTGACAAGAATGGCAAAGTATTTTGGAGTGAACTTGAGAGGCTTAAAGGGTGTTATGAAGATGGAAGTAATGGATATGAAAACTTGGAAAAGCATGCACTTAGTGTGGAAGGGGAGTATGGGAGATATCAGTATCAATGAATCAAGAGGACTAACGACATCCATTCCATGACCAAGGGGGAAGGTTTCTATGTCTCACCAAATCCAAAGGCCAGTTAATCCATAAGCCGAGTCAAGTTCATCCAACCTTGTTGTTTCTCCAGAGGCTATTATGCACAACGTGTATAAGATGAGGAAAGAACAATGTACACAAAGTAAATTCCTTCGAGAGTTGGTGACCCAATATAAATGGTTGCAAGGTGATGTGATCAAATTGGTTCAAAAGTCCACTCAATGCTTCACCCGAACTCCTGAAATGCACATGCCACCAGAGCAACCTAAGGAGCAATTCTTTGAAGGTTTTCACAACCCCAATGAGAACAGGAGTGAAGAGGGAGAAGAAGAGGAGGAAGGAGGACTTGGTCCTCAGCAGTAAGAAAAATGGTATCCTTTGTTGCATGAACATGTAGACTAGGGCTTTGCATTTGCATCTAGTTTAATATTGGTTGTGAGCATGTTTATTTTCATGTCATGCATGTCATATAATAATTTGAGAGTTGAGTTTTTATAACTTAATTGTCCATGTTACTATTTGTTATAATCCTTTGATGTCATAGGACTAACATTTATGTCCGAAATGACGTTAAACTACTCTCCGTCCGCAAATGACGTTAAACTATGTTGACCTATATCAACGACGCCCTTACCGATAAAGACAAAGAGAAGCTTTCTAAACCCTATCATTTTCCTTTATGCTTTATTTATGCCATGAAACTTGTCCTCATGTTCTTTATCATGGTTTAGGTTGATCCGAATTTATATTTTTGAACATTGAGGACAATGTCCATACTAAGTTTTGAGGAGGGGCTATTGATTGCTTCTTTGGGCTAATTGTGTTTATATGATTTGTTTTGCTCGTTTTCGTAAAAAATGCTCGAAATTTTTGCTTAAGTTAGACTTTTCAAAATTTTTAGAATGCATCAAATTCAACATGAATAGACTTTGAATTGAATTGGTTGGAGGAATTTTGTAGTGTGCTAGTATGCTTTTAAAATGATTAATTGAGGAATGCATGCTATGTGAATAATTTCTGTAATTTTGCATTTTTAGGTTGCAAGGTTGATAGTTTCTTTATCAACTAATTTGTTCATTAGTTTCTTTATCAACAAATAAAATTGGCTTTCAAATTTGTTGCTAAGTGGTTTTTAAGCAATTGTGCTTAAATGATTGAATTGTGTTTGGAATACTTTTGGAGCAAACTTGACCATTCATTAGATGAAAGGTGCTTAGTTTTGAATGCGCGAAATGGTGAAATTCTCTTTGAAGGTGAACCTAAATGAGGACAAACAAATGAAGCCCTAACCTTGTAGTGGAAAATGTTAGTACATCCGAGAAATCATAAATAAGTTTTTTTACACAAGGACCATTAATTCGTTAACTGCATTTGTAGCACCCAAAATAAGAGAGAAGTGATTAGTAGGATCTTGAAAAAAAAAGCACTTATGAATGAGAAGTGGATGAATGAGGCCAAGTTTCTAAAAACAAAAGGAAATTATGTTTTGAACTTAAGAATTGGGAAGATAAGCTTTATAAATGCCAATGGACTAGGGGATTTGATAGATAAACTCTCAAAATTGTAACTTATCAAGTCCATGGTTTGTGTTTATAATGGAGTAGCATTGTCTTCCTCTCTTAATCATTTTATTTTCCTACTTGCATGGTGTAAGGTTTCTCTTGCCTCTTTGATTTGAATTGTATTCTTGTCCCATTTTTTTTATTTGGTTTGCTTGGGGACAAGCAAACAAGTAAGTAAGTGCATTCTTTGCTATTCAGTGAGTGCCCTCGTTCGGGCTCTACTTTGGTATTTTGTTGTTAGAGTTTCATACCGGGTTTCTGTGAGGATACTGGGCTATACTTTTGTATTTTTGATATTGATTTTACAACGGTGGTTTTTACATTTATTTTGATAGTATTATATCTATACCATTTTCTTATATATATTGTATTTTATTTAATAAATATTTTGATAAATGAATGTATGGGTAGAATATCTATATCTCCGAGGCTTGTTCGAGATGAGCTGGGTTTCCATAGACAGTTCACCTTGTACGCTGGCCACCGACCCGACTTGGGTCGTGACACTAAGCTATAATCATTCACACAAGTCAATAAACTAATCACAAAGCAATAGATAAATTCAATAAACACACAATCAAACTCAAGCATTAAATTATAAAAATCATCATCCTAACCTACATCTTTACACCCCAACTAAAGAAATTAAGTTCACATAATTAAAACAAACATCAATGCATTAATAACCATTGAAGGCAACATTAAAAATTTGAATACAAAAGAGGAATAGATAAAGAAAACCAATCCAAGAACCTTGATGGATGATTTCCAAAAAGGAAGAACTTGGATGATTGATTTCCCTTCTTGCCTTCTTGAAATGTACCTTAAAAAGCAATAAACCCTAAAATGTTCTTGACAAAGATAATGAAATTAAAAGATGATGCAAGAGTTCCCAAAAATGGGTAAATAGAGGGTTTAAATACACCTTGTCCAAGTCTCAAAACTCTACAATTAATGTCCTAAAAATGCCCCTAGGCCCCCCATATTCTTTTTTGGAACTTTCTCTCTCCTCAACCTTGCATGTCACGGCCGTGATGATTTTCTGTCCAAGTGAAGTCCCGACTTTGCCTCTCATCACGGCTGTGATGGAGGTCGTGACGTGACACTTATTCCCTCACAGTCGTGGTATTTTTCTGTCTCATGAGGTCCCAAACTTTGCTCTTTGTCACGGTCGTGATGGAGGCTGTGACACACTTCTTTCATCACGGTCATGACATTTTTCTATCTTGGTGCCATCAATTTCTTCATTTGTCACGACCGTGAGTGTAATATCTTGATTTTTCCGACAATTTTTTCGGTAATTTTCTGTTTAAATTTTTTTTGAATTAATTATTTTTTACGGATTAATTTTAATTTGAAATATTAATTAAATAAATTAATGATATTTTGGAGTGTTAATTTTTTTTATGTGAATGGAATTTTTGAAGTGTATTGAGGTGTTAAATTGAGTCAAAATTGGTTGGAATTGGAAAAGGGAAGAAAAGAACTACAAGTCGTTTGTGCTATTTTGTCCAACTTCAAGTCGTTTGGTGCGTTCTTGGGTTGTTGTCGTCCGTGGCGGGAACCCGTCGTTCGTGTGTGCCCAGTTGCAACTGAAAACGACGCCGTTTTCTTCCTCCAATACGACACCGTTTCGCTTTTCTTTTAAAACCCAGTTCGTTCTTCTTCCTCTGTTCCTTGTCTCTCCCGATTATGTCTCTCTCTCTTGGTCCTCTCTCTTCCTCTTTGTTCCTCTTCGATTTTGGCTAGCAACACAAGGTGAATATCTAATTTTTCCGTCTCTTTAATTGCTGTATTTTTTTCGGAAGAACATAAATGGTTCTAGGGTTCGGATTCCATGTTTTTGCCCAAAACGAGTTGGATTGATGTTTGGGGTTATGATTTTGGGATAGAGGGTAGCTAAAAACACATCTATTTAGCTTGGTTGATGGAGATTTGATCTTGTCCTCAAAATGGGTATGAAACCGTACAAATTTGGGGTATTTGGGATGTTTTTATATTGATTTTGATGATTTGAATATTGATTCGTGTTTCTGAAGTTATGGAGGATGGATTTGGATGTTTAGAAATGATGAATGTCGAGTTATATGGATTTTTGGTTGTTGAAGGACGGTTTACTGTCATTTGCTTCTAAAAGGACCAAACAAGTAAATTTCCCTAATTCTGAATTGTTCGAGGACAACATATGATATTTGACATTCAGGGTCTGAATTGTAATTTTTGATAATTATAATTGCAGATTTGTAATTTTCATAAATTGGAGGATTAAATTATAATTTTAAAATACTTAGAGGACTAATTTATAAATTTTGAAAAGTTTGAGGATTAAGTCATAATTTTTTGACATTTTTGGGACTAAAGTGTAATTTTAAGTAGATTTTGATTTTTTGAGACTAGAATGATAGATATTCGACAGAAATAGAATTCTCGACGTCGAATGAATATCTGCATTTAATTTGCATTTCATATATTCAGTACTGTCACAGTTATCGTGTCTGATCCCAATGAAATAAATTTATGTTTTCAATTTTGCTTAGTATTTCAAGGTGATCAGTCATATACCGGTGGACAATGAGTTTGATTATTAACTCGGTGTCCTAGTGAGTGTGATGACAGCTTCAGACACATAGGTTGTGTCTTCTGAACGTTATCTGTTTTGATATATCTGATATATATGAAATTTGTTTTGAAAATCATTTTATTTTCTGAAATAAATATTCTGTTCTCAAATAGAATTTTTGTTTGAATTTAAGTATATATTTTGAAATAAATATTTTGATTTGATATTTATTATGAAATTCATAGTATATATTATGTTTTGTATTTTTATATGTTTCAGTAATAAGTATTATGATTTTTTGAAATTAGACATATTTTTGTAATATGTTTTCTGTTTGAATATCAGAATATTTTCTGATATTAATATTTTGTTTCTCTAAAATTAAGCATATTTTATGTAATATGTTTTCTGTCTGAGTATCAGAATATTTTTTGATATTACTATTCCATTCAATAATTTGATTTCTGATATATATATATATATATATATATATATATATATATATATGTGTTAAACAAATATTAAATATATTTTTTTGCAGAATAAATATTTGATTTGCATGCTTGCTTTGTTTAAAATTATATTAATTTATTTAATCTGACTCGGGACACCTATGTTACGGGGATAAGCATAGTCATTGGTATATTATTACGAAGATCCAGTTACCAGGGTAAGATGGTGACCATGTGTTCCAGCGCAAACATATGTGAGTTGATTTATTTGGTGGCAATAGTCCACATATGATTTGAGGTCTAATAATATATGATTTAATTTTGGTCACATTGTCTAACTCTGTTATATATATAAATATAAATATATATATTTTTGAGATAAATATATTGTCTGACTGTATGACGTGTAAATGTTTTGGCAAATGTATCCTAAAAATTATTATATATTTGAAATTATATTTATTTAACTCTTTCGTTGATTTTGGTTTTATTAGTTTTTAAATGTTTTGTTTTGTAATAAATATTTTGAAAATAAAATATTTGATTTGATTTATTTATTTATTTAATTTGTTTGACTATTTTCCATTTGTTTTGTTTTGTGAAGAATTTCAAAAGAAATTTTTGAATTATTATTTGTAGAAGTACGAGTGTATACAAATAGTATACAATATATATGTGTATGTGGTAATTTTTTTAAATGCTTTTAAAACGGTCTCTGTGAGGCACGTAAAAGGAAATCTGGAGTATTATCCCTCACTGGGTTCTGACCCCTTTGTTGTTCTTATTTTGTTTTGTTTTTTATAAATTAATTTTCAGGTTATGTGATAGCAACGCCCAGTGAGACGTTCTTATCAGCAAGGAGTACCCTATTGTTCGGGTCTTATATTATCTGTTTTGTTAGAAGCTCCACATCGATTATCTGTGGGTTATGATTTTACATTTGTTATTGTTTAGTCTTTAAATAATTTTACTTATAAGTATTTATTTTGTATTTGATATTATCATAATATTTTATTTTATTATTTAAGAATATTATTTTTAAACTTTTAGTTATTAAACTGTTATAATTTGAATAATAGTTTGTTTATTAATAAATGATTTATGGGTATAAGTTCTGTACTCTGAGGCTTGTGCGAGATGTGTTGGACTTGTTTAGACGGTTCACCTCGTACACCGGTCTCTACCCGATTTTGGGTCGTGGCAGTGAGTATTGACCATCACGGCCATGACACTCCATTATTTATTATTCTCTTTGCTTTCCTCAAGCTTTCTTTCGATCACTCAAGTCTTTTCCATTTTGAATCTCTTTTTGCACCTTTTTGACCTCTTTTCTTCCAA
The DNA here is from genome assembly GCA_948243855.1 of Flueggea neowawraea. Taxonomy (NCBI): domain Eukaryota; kingdom Viridiplantae; phylum Streptophyta; class Magnoliopsida; order Malpighiales; family Phyllanthaceae; genus Flueggea; species Flueggea neowawraea. The sequence goes on along the minus strand of CAODLS011091926.1, from coordinate 2,363 downwards.
CTTGTATTATGCTACAAATATAATGAAAAACATAAGAATTTCACTATAAAGGTATCATTTATAGGATAAAAATAGCTACATTCTTGCTTGATTAGGCATGTAAATTTAGAACACATCAGTGATTGCTAGAATGCTCTCCTATCATAAGAGGTAATCGCTAGCTTCATTTTGATTCATTCGTATGAATTTCACTTTGGCCCTTGTTACATATATGTATATTTGCAATGTGTGTTATAACATTCTAAAAATGGCATTGATTATGATTTATAAATAAGATTTTCGACTAGTCTAATATCTATTTATAAGAGTACATGTTTTGCTCCAAAATTTGAGAATGAGAAATTATACACTTTGTTGATAAGAAAAATGATTTGGTTCATTGCATACTAAATTCATGATGAAACAAAGTAGTTTTATTTAAAATTATTTGTGTATTTTTTATATTTGTAAGTTACGTGTTAGAATGGGGATTTTAAAACTTTAGTATTAGTGTATCTACTGGTATTTAACTATGATTTCAACTTAATGGTTTATTTAATTATGAACACTATTTGATTGAAAATTCAATGCATAAATTATTTCAAGATATTTGAACTAATTTTAGCTTCATGTACAAAAATGTTTTGATATCTCTTCTTTACTCATTGAGCACGTTTCTTCTTAGTTGTTCTACAAGTATAGATATAAAGTTTGATACAATAGATAATAAAATTGAGAAATTAGTTGGATGTTGACATTGATTGTATTTGAATGTTGTTTGGTTGGATTTGTTGCAAGAAATTTAGTCTAGATATAGGGAAAATTTGGCTAAATTTTCGTCAGGTCTAAGATTTATCTTGATATTGAATTTTCAAGTTTAATAGAATTTTTTGGGCATATAGTGAAAATTGAATTATCAAGATTTAACAAGTTCTTAGATTCAAAACGTTCGGGTTTCGAGTTGGACCCTGCTCCCTTGATTCCTACATCGGTCATGATCAAATTTGGGTCGTGACAATAGATTTGGTAATAATTAAATTCCAATTCAGTATGAAACCAAACACTTCTAGTAATAATTATTTTGATTCCAATTCTCTCTCATTCTCATTCTACATGTAATTGATTCTGATTTTGATTTATGTTTGAACTAAACAGCTCTTTAATATATAATGGATAACAAATGTAACGTCTTTGAATGATAATTCAATAAAGAAAATATATTGAATTTTTTAGGGAAAAATATTATATAATATATAAATATTGAAAACTCTTGATAAAAAAGAGGAAATTACATTCCATGTCTTTTTTTGACATTTTAATTTCACATATGAAACACAAGTGATTATAATCTCTGTTTTGGAATATTTTCATTAAAATTTCACAACTGGAACAATATATATTCTCTAATTGTCTCTTTCTCTCTCCTCTCTCTATCTACCGCTTTCTCTTTTTGCACTCTCTCTTTCATGCACTTTCTCTCTCTACACCTCTAATGTCCACCATGGCCGCTTCCAATGCCGCTCTTTGGTCTGAACTCCTTGACGGAGTGTCTTCTCCAAGCCCGAATCCTTATTCGGCGTCGCCCTCATCATTTCGAAAATCAAATCTTGAAGCAACCATGGGAGGGAGAGAAGACTGATGATCTAGATTTGAAAGACGCAACATGACACTTTGAAAATCAAGGAGACCAATTCACAACAAGGAGAGAGAGTTCTCACAACCAGAGATTGGCGACGAGGAGAGGAAGAGATGGCGCCAGGAGGAGGGGAGAAAGAGAGAGACGCGACAATTAAGAGAGAGAGGGATGATTCGTACTGCTACCGTTCCTGTAATATCCCATAATTTTATAGTTATTTTTTTTAGAATTATATTTGGGGTAATTAGTTGGAATAATTATTTTGGATAATTTGGGAAATTATTGAAATTTTATTTTTGGTTATTGGAGGGTAAATTTTATATTTTTGATGTTAAATTGGTGAATTATGAAGATTAGGGGTAAATTGGGAAGTATTTGATTTAAGTGAAAATGATGGAAAAAAAAAAGAAGAAAACCAAAAAAAATTGGAAATCGGAACTGAACGACCGATCGTTTGTTTTGAGTTGTATACGACATGTCGTTCGTCGTCGTTTGTGTGCGTTATGTTGGTATTTACGCGCGTTCTCGCGAGGGACCGAACGACATGTCGTTGTGTCCAGTAATTTGGCGGCTCAACGTGTTGTTCGCGTTCGTTGTCAGCCGTCCGGATCAAACGACAAGTCGTTTTCGTTTCAATTTCTCAACAGTAACCAAAACGACGTCGTTTTTGCCTGCAGATTTTTCATTTAAACCAGAACCGACATCCTCTCTTCTTTTCATCATTTCTCTCTCGTTTTTCATCCAAATC
>CAODLS011091721.1:0-20652 GCA_948243855.1 Flueggea neowawraea | reverse complement strand
TGAACCGACTAGTAACTTACAATGTGACGAGCGGGGAATGGCTTAAGGTTCCCGGTTGTTTGGTGCCACGTGGGAGAAAGCGGCAGTGGATTGCATGCGGCACTGCCTTCCACCCTTGCATTACTGCCGTGGCTTGAATCAGCGTTTTCTACGGCGACAGGGCAGCATTTGTATGTCAGGAACGGCAGCTTCATTTCGGTGTTGGTTCCATTGTTGGCTGCAAGCCTTTACTGCCAATTTGTTTCCAGCTCAGCTGGCTTTGATTTTGTTTAAGTACCAGAGATGTGGATTAATGATGATTTAGTATGTTTTTGTGTACAAACATGTTAACAATTGGAATTGAAGAGACTACGTGAAAATTGTCAGGGGCATCTTGTTTCAAAACTTGCTGCTGGTTGTTGATATATCTCTTATCAGAGATGACACGAATTTTGAAAAGAAAAAATCCATGAGCTCCCTCTAGACTAGTGAGAAAATCATATTTTGACGATGGGAATCGTTTGAAGTGTTATTGGGATAGCTGTTGAAATCCTTAATGGCATACTCTTGTGTATATCTAAGAGATTTGATTAACGATTTTCTTGCGTAGCTATATACTCGTTAGTTATATAGCATAAAAATCCATGACTTTCTTAAGGCCGCAAGAAAATGGAGATTTCGCCATGGAAGAGGAATTACACAAATAGACGGTGGAAAGACGATCAAAATTAAAGAAGAGATGCGTCAATCTGGGGAATTCCCATCACAAGAATGTGGTGGCATGCATTAAGCGAACAAGAACTGACAACATATTATAGAGTAATATATAAATCTGAATTGTTGAGAACAAGATTAACCATTAATATTAGAGAGTAATTTTTCTCCTTTGCTACAAAACAATTGAAAAAGTAAATCACAAAATCATCCTCGGCTCCAATCTCTCAAGCCATGCCTCCGCTCGTTGCCGTCCTTATGATCTGGAAAAGGGCTGTTATCACACCACAAACAGAGAGCTCCATAAGCATCCACAAAAATAAAATAAAAAACCTAAACTTTGCGCGAAACACATCAAACACTTACATGATCCAATCACAACAAAGACGAAGAAGCCGAGGAGGATAGGTCCGACGGGATAGTCCTTTCCCTTTTTCGTAGAAGTTTCTGGAACTGCTCCTCTCTTCGTTATGTTCTTCTCGAACCTCTCCACCTTCTTATCAGCTAGCCTTCTCGATGTCGTCTTTCAAATCAACCAACACACGCCATTTCAATATTGCAAAGATCTCCACACTGATAAACATAAATATAATTCATAGATCTGGATCGGATTTAATTTCTTACCATGATTGAAGGGCGATTCGGTGACCGGAAACTCGTTGGAGCGAAACGAGAAATTAAAGAGGTGAGCACTTCCGTCGCTTTCTCTTTGTCCGTCGATCTCTCTCTTGATCTCCCCCTAACAATTTCGCCCAAGTGAATTTGACTTTTGCTCTTATTGCTATATATAGCTCCACGAAGATCTTTCGTAGGAGCGCCGGACGTGGCGTCACCGTCTTCGCTTTGATTGGCTGTGCTGGGGAATGCACACGCGGCTCGTTTTCATTGGACTTTAGATGCCACGTAAGCTTATAAGCCCTTGGTAGTTTTTGTTTTTGTGGAATTGGTTGACATGGTTTCATAAGAACGCGTCTCTCATTTTAAAAGAATAATAAAAGAAACAATTTATAGGTCAATACTTCAATTTTTTCTTCTTCCAACAATAACTATAAGTTGATGTTTTTAAAATTGAGTCAACTTGAGTTTGAGTTGCTTAATGAACCTACTTTTGCTTCTTAAAAATTGATTTACGGCTCAAATAAAAACGCAAGAATACACTCATTAATAATAAAACCCCTTTAATATTGATATATGGGGAGGAAAACTAATTTTCTTACATTTTCCAAATTTACAAATTTTTTCATATGTAAACCAAAAATAATAATACACAGAGATGCTTTGCTGACAAACTCAAACATAAGTCTCCGTCCTCGGAAAACCACACAGACAAATAATCAAATGGAAACCACTCTTATACTGTATGGTTACGAACTCCTCTGTTTCTGCACAAGTATATTGATAAAGATTTATATATGAAATGAAACAACCGTGATCTACACTATTATATTCAGTTCTCATCAGAACAAATTACACCTAAACTATATGGAGCTGATAACTGGTAAGTACAGAATAACATGCACGAATTGCACTCAAATCCAACGAAGGAATAACAAAACTATAGCTCCAACTTAGAAAATAATCTCTTTCATGGACAATGAAGAGAAGCTTCATAAGGTATGAATAATCTTCCCCGGTTCAGCCCCTTGAAATTCCAAGGTACATTGATATCACCTGAAGAACCACGAGTGCCGAACAACATGGGAAAATCGAAACATCACCTCCTTTGGGATCCTCCTGACCTCTCTAGGATCCAAATGCAGGCAGGCGAAACAGTATCTTGGAACCAGCAACTTTCACCAAGGGAGTGGCAGTCACACCTAGCTCTTTAGTAGTCTTCAACTACTTCGACCATGTCATATTTGTGGATCACCTCATCAGCTGTCAGCTCATGTCAAAATCATAGTCCAAACCCTCCTGATCCACTGCCCACATGAAATACAAAATTGCCCCCATCAGTGCTCTGATCACTAACATGAAACATCTTCCATCCCTCTCCATTTCTTTGCAGCATTAGGTTGTCCACTACAAGGTTCAGAGACATTATATTTTCTCTATGAATCTGGCCATTGAACCCTCTTGTTCCTACATCTGGTGGCGCAGCTGCATTGCTCTTCCCATAATTGAATGTGCTTTTGCTGGCAGATTGATGATTTGAATTCTGAACCTACTAGGAAAAATAACACGGTCCAGATGATTTAGAAGCATAAAAAGTTGGAGCTGGTGCTTCAACAGCCACAAATGACTCATGGCAATTAGGACATAAGAGCTTGTGATTAAGATAAGCTCTGAGATACTCATATTGCATCTTGCATCGATGGAAGACAGTCCAAAATGTATTAAGCTTAGTCTTCTAGGATGGAGCTTGAGTTGAAGAATTACTGGTTCGACGAGTAGTGCTCTTTTGCGTCTTCACATTCACATTCGGCTTGGTAAATCTGTAAAAACCATTGGCCGGTGACGCCGATGAAGTCCCAGCTGGAGTTGAAACCTTCTGAGTAACTTTAACATTCCTCTTCTGGTCATAAATTACTCTCCTGGACCTATCAGACAATAAACTCCATGCCTCAGAAATAAACTTAAATGCACCATCAGCTCCTACCGACTTGTTTTATCAGGATGAAGCATTAGAGCCAGCTTCTTACACTGTTTCCGCACCGTCTCATCATCAGCTTGTGGATTTACACCAAGTATTCCATACCAATCTGCTTCGCCATTTACTTTATTCTCAGCAGAAATATATACATCAAGTGTCACTATCATCTGGGCAAAACCCTCAAGCATAGGATACAAATTTTGAGATTTCACCGCAAATTTCTTTGCACCAGCAAAGTCCTTTGCAGCAAACTTCTTCTCAGCAACCTCTTTTGCCCTGGCAGCCTCGTCCTTATTGCATTCCATCCTCCTCTCCTACGTTCTTTGTTAGTTCAAATATTCTTCAGCTTATTCCAATTTTTCTTCTCTGTCAGAACGGAACAACCAAGGTCACCAATACATTCCACAAACAAAGCCAGCCACCCCCCTATTTGATTCCACAAAACTGTTTCCTCTATTCAATTTTACAAATTCCAACGACTATCTATTGTGTTCCAACACCTCTGCACTCCCATGGTGGAGTCTGCCCTCAGAAAATTTCAAATCCTATTTCAACTATAAGGAAAGAAACCAAGTGATTTAACAGAACCAGGGAACATTGGAAAAGGAAAAAGTCCAATCAACTTCAGCAACAACTATAAAAAAGAATATGCACTACATTCAATTCATTGTTCACCACAAAAAAAAAATATCAAGTCATGAACTGCATGCTCATAGATAGTACGACAGATTAGACATACAAAACTGCAAAATGTCAGTGAACCCCAGCAACAGATTAAGCAAGAGAAAGAATATACTTCTTGTTGAACAACATTGAGTACAGCACAGGGCATACAAATGTTTCAAAGCAGTGAGCTTTAGATCCACACAAACCAAATTTCGTCTCAATCTTAAATCCCAACTCCAAACAACCAAAACCCGTGATCGATAATTAAGAAGCTAAGGCAACAGAGTGAATAGTCAAACAAAAAGCATTGAAGATTAGTGAAAATTACTTAATAATACAGAAGCTGAAAAGATTGATGGAGCAATTTTGAATTACAGAGACTCCATGGACAGACCTCCATCACCATTTTTTTTCTTTTTATGCCCCTCTTTTCTCTTGCAAATCTTAAAAATTCCCCAAGACCTGGACTTTTTGTGCTAACTCCTCAATAACCCAAGTTTTTTTTTTAATGTAACAATTTAAATTCTCTAGAAAGTAATTTTATGCTAACCCTAAACCCAATATTTGGTTGATAATTTAACCATGGTTACATTTTAACTCTTGCAATTGGAGTTACAACTTTGTTAGGGTTATATTCTAACCATGGTTATTGTTAAACTCTTGGGGTGGGTTTGAAATTCTCTTTTTGTTAACCCTCCTCCACGTCTCTTTCTTTTCTTTCATTGGTGAAAATTCTAACTATGGTTATAATTTTACCCCAGTTGGGTTTGAAAGTGCACATTAACCATGGTTATACTTTAATCTTGAATAGATAATTCTCCAATTAGAAAATTCTTGACCATAGTTACTTCAACTTTTGGTCTAAATTTGTACTTTGTCTTTATATTGTCATTATCACAATAAAATTACATTATTTTTTTATTTTTTATGGAATGAACTTTTTTTTTGTCAATAAAGAGAAGTAGGATGCTATTGATAATGGTGTATCTCTTCTAAACGTGATTATATAAATAAATACTCTATATTATGGAATGTTGTTTTGTTTAGTAATAACTGAAAGAGACTTACTACGATACTTACTAAGAACTGACGTTAATTATTAACTTGAAAATATCTGAAGTTAGTCAAAAAAAATGAGTTTGTCTCAAATCCGGGTGAAAGGATGAAAGAATGAACTTGACATTAATGAGAAAGATAAAGTTAATACTCCACAACTCAGCTAAAGTAACTCGATTTTATAAGAGCGGCGCCAATTCTCGTTGATATCAATTTGTCGATTGACATTGTTTTCTTTAAAAAGAATTATACCAATCCACTTAAATATCAGCTCAGGTAGATAAATTCAGAACTCAAACAAGTCAATTCATTTAGACTAATTTACAATAATATTTATATAATGGTATTTTTTTAATAAAAGAGAGCAATCTCTCCTTAAATAATATAATAGTGTTATTTTATTAAGGTAAAAAGTGATAGTATACATCCAATTATTTCAGTCAAAGAGCTTATGACAAATAATCAAATAATTTAGTAATTCAAAAATATAATTTTTTTTAATGGAATATGAAAAAATTTAAACATGAATATTATTTCAGTATTTTATTTGTTATGCATATAATATTTAGATTTGGTCGGAGTTTTGATTTGAGGTGAGATGTACTGCGCACTCATCGATCTCTTACGTCGAAGATCAATCCCTTACTCTAGTTTAAACTCAATTTTAAGACTTCCAATTTTACTTAAATTAGTATTATATTTGCACGATGTACAAATTAATTTAATAAAATAATTATTTTTTTATATTAAAATATAATAAAAAAATTAATTTTAACTAATTATTTAAAGTTATTTTTGATAAAAGTATGATAAAAAAAATATAGATTGAAAAAATAATATCAATATTTAAAGTTAGTGAGTTTTTTCAAGTTTTCGACAAATAATTTCATAGTGGATTGACACAAAACTTTTTACCTATATTATTACTTTTTGAAAAAGAGTTTAATATACCAACTATACAACTAATTGATAAGAAATTTTTTATTTTTCTTATTACTATTCATTTAAAGATAGTTGAATACACTTACTTAAAATATATTGGCATATTTTACACTATATAAAAAATATCATCTCTTTGCTATATAATATACGCGATTGTTTAATTTATTATAAACGTGTTCATTATTAAGACTACTTTTGATAATTACTCTAAAACAATAATTGTTTACTATATTATATATATAGTTGTTTAATTTATTATAAATAAACATGGTGATTGTTACGCCTAATTCTAATTATTATTTCTCTAAATTCTTCAAGAGTTTAATTATTTTTAAGAAAAAATTGTGAAAATATAACTAAATATTAGATTTTTTTAGTTAAATAATATTCTCCTATTAACATTTTTTTTCAAGAATTTGTGTAATTGTATTGTTCTAATTAAATTATTTTCTTTTTATATTTATTAAGTTGTATTTTCTCTTACGTTTTTTTATTTTAGATGGTTTTCATATTCCGAGCTTATTTAACTTGATATCATCTCTATTGCTAAATTTTTAACTCTCATTCTACACACATCAACAATTTACTTAAAGAATATTTAAATAAAAAATCTCTTTTTATTATTAAAAAATATCTTTTATATAAATGCCAAGTAATATATGTGCATTGTACTGTAAATTGTAATCATCTAATTTTAATTAAAAATATTTTTTAAATTAAACTATATAATAATAAAAATATAGTCTAATTAATTTTTAAAAAAATTAAGTTGAAGGTTGAGTTAATTGGATAGTTAAAATGTTAATTATAGCTCTTGAAACAAAATATTCATTGAAAAATATTGTCTAATTAAGAAAATATCTAATATTTAGTTATATCTCACAATTTCTTCTAAAAAATAATTAAACTCTTAAATAATTTAGATAAATAGTAATCAGAAGTAGGCATAACAATCAACATGTTATTTATAATAAATTAAATAATCAAATATATAATATAGCAAAACAAATATTATTTTAGAGTAATGATTAGAATAATTCATAACAGTAAACATGTTTATTTATAATAAATAAAAAAATCACGTATATAATATAACAAAAAAATGATATCTTTGTATATAGTGTAAAATATGCCAATATATTTTAACTTATTTCATTTAACCCTCTTTAAATGAATAGAAATAAGAGAAATAAAAAAACACTTCTAAATTAACCACATTAAAGAATAATAATATAGGTAAATAGTTACGTGTCAATTAACTACGAAGTCACTTGTCAAAAGTTTGGAAATAAATGATATTTTTTTATATAGTGTAAAATATGACAATATATTTTAAACTAGTGTATTCAACTCTCTTTAAATGAATAATAATAAGAGAAATAAAAAATTATTTGTCAATTAACTATATAGTTAGTGTATTTAACTCTTTTTCAAAGACTAATAATATTAATAAAAAACTATTTGTTACTCAACTATAAAACTACCTATCAAAAGCTTGGAAAAAATCACAAAATTTAAATATTGATATTAATTTTCAATCTATAGTTTTCCTTCATCATATTTTTGTAAAAAATAAATTTTAACAATTAATTAAAATTAATTTTCTTGATTATACTTTGATATAAAAAAATAATTATCTTATTAAATTAATTTGTACATCGCTGAAGTATAATGCTAGTTTATGTTGATTGATTCAAACCCAATTAAATCAAGTTAATATCCATTAATTCAATAATGAGTTTTTTGATGGGATAATTACACCCTCAACTCTAAATTGGACCTTTAATTACAACCTAATCTAGTACGCCCAATTTTTACAAGTTTACTCGTTTTATTCTTACTCCGTATGGACTAAATTCATATTTAGTCCTCAGATTTTTAGATTTTTGTCTCATTTAATCATTATCTTTTCTCTCTCCTCCTTCTCTCTTCTCACCTGCTTCTCTCTCATTTCCCGTCAGCCTCTCTCTCTTTGATGACCTTCAACGGCTCCGATTTAGAGTTCTTCGTCGCTGATTCGCTCTTCTCCGTCTCTGTTCGTGTCGTCGTCCCTCGTGTCACCTTTCTTCCTCGCCCTTTGGTCGTCGTTCTTCCTCGTACGCGGCTATCTTCTTCCTCGCCTCCGCTTCTGCTGTTATCATCGGATCTGGCTTCGAGGTTGGCGGTTCTTTCTTTTTCCTCGCACCCGGCGTCACCTGCTCGCTCCGCCTCCTCCTCTATTAATCGCCTCTTTGTTATCCATCGACCACTGGATTTGTGCTTTGTTCGTCGACCTCGGGACGACGACCATATATGGCCTCCTAGAGCAGTCGGCTAGGGTTTCTGAAACCCAACCCTAGCCTTTTGTTTTTTTTCCTTTTTCCTTTTTTTTTAAAATTTTTTCAAATGATTTTATTTTTTTCTTTTTGTTTTAATAAAGGTATTTTTAAATGTTAACATTATATCATAAATTGATGAGGTTGATTTAAAGTTTCTAAAAGATTGGTGTGTGGTTTATTAAATATGTTGTTTGTTGTTTTTAAAAAAAATTATAGAATTTTTATAAGGTTGATTTTTAGTTTATTTAGGGTTGATTTGTAGTTTATTAAAAATGTTGTATGTGGTTGTCAAAAAAATTAAGAAATTTTCATAAGATTGATTTTAAGTTTATTTAAGGTTGATTTGTAGTTTTATTAAAAAATGTTATTTATGGTTTTTCAAAAAAAATTATAAAATATTTACAAGGTTGATTCTAAGTTTATTTAGGGTTCATTTGTAGTTAATTAAAAATGTTTTTTGTGGTTTTTTAAAAAATTAAGAAATTTTCATTAGGTTGATTTCAAGTTTATTTACGGTAGATGTTTAGTTTATTTCAAATGTTGTTTGTCGCTTTTTAAGAAAAATTATGAAATTTTTATGAGGTTTTTTAAAAGTTTATTTAAGGTTTATTTATAGTTTATTTAAAATTTTATTTTTTCTTATTTTTTAAAAAGTTTATAAAATTTCCATTTATAGATCAAGTTGAAAAAACAAGTCATCTAAAAAATTTGAAAGGATTAAAATGAAGAAATGTTTATTTTTAAGTTATGTTAAGTTGATATTTGGGTTGTAAAAAGTAATTAAAAAAATTAAAAAAATAAAATAAAAATTATTTCAAGTTTATAATTAAGTTGAAAAAAGTAATCTAAAAAAATAAAAAAATGTAGAAAAATTTGTTTGAAGTTGATAGTTTAGTTGGAAAAAATTAATCTAAAAAAAGATGAAAAAAAAACAGGGATTAAAATAAAAAAATAAAAAAGGGACTAAAATTAAAAAAAAAAAGAAATTGATTTTTCCAACGGACTAGATCTGTAATTGGCCCTTTTTTGATTGAGAACTCGATTGAGTTGGAATAGATTCAACGGGATCGGGATTCAGTCCATTGATCGGAAACGGAAAGCCCAAACATTTCCTCAAAGTTGGTCTTATGAGCCTAGGAGTTCAATTTGACAATGGCTTCTCACAGAGACGGAGCTTTCTTAGCCTCAGACTCACAGGCCCAGAGACATCTAGAGTCAAATAAGGGCAACTTTCAGAAATGTCAATATTTGAAAATTTAAATTACAACGACCGGCCAATTACATTCGCTTTTTTTTTCCGACGGCCATTTTTTCATATGACAATATTTTTACGGCACCAATTCGTACGGAAGTCAACTTTACTGTACGGCAAAGGCAAAACACATTTTTTTTTAAATTTGTTTCTTAAATGCCCAAAATAAACCCTATACAAAAAAAATTCAAATAAACTAATTAAAATATTTTTATATTTATATTTTTTTTATTTTTTCAACTTATTCCACATTTTATTATCTATAATTAATTTTCTTAAATTTTTCAATTTTTAATTTTCTCCTTTTTAATCTGTCAATTTAGACCATATTCCTTGTTTTTTAGATATTTTTCTTTCTATTTCCATTTTTTCATTTTAATTATTATTTATATTTTTAATCTTAATAAATCTAAGATAAAATTTTAAAATTCTTAAATAAGAAAATAAACTTTAAATAATTATTTTTAAATCTAAAAAAATATTTTAAAACTACTAACCATAATAAAAAAAATTAAAATCTCAATAAACTTTTAATAAAAAAACAGTTTTAATAAAAAAAATTAAATTTTTTTAAAAACTGAAAAACAACCTACAATAAAAATTTTATAAACTTTCAAAACTTTTTAAAAAACTAAATAAACCTCAAAAAACAATTTCTAAAACTTTAAAAAAAAATTCAAAAACTAAAAAACAACCTAAATAAACCTTTTAAAAACCTTACAATTTTTTAAAAAATAATAACAACTTTAAGTAAACCTGAAATGATAAAATCCTTTTTTTAAAATCTTTTAAAAAAATTCAAAATCTAAAAAAGACATAAAATAAACCTTTTATACACTTTTATTTTTTCAAAAAAACTAAGAAAACTCTAAATCAAATAAACCATTTTAAAAACTTGCTAAAAAATCAAAAACTATAAAACAACCTAAAATAAACCTTTTGTAAAATTTTAAAGTTTTTTAAAAACTAAATAAACTCTAAATAAACCTCGAATAAACCATTTTTAAAAACTTGTAAAATTTAATTAAAAACCGTCGTCGAACAATATATCTTCACCAACACACATAAGCTAAAACCACCAACCAGAAACAAACCCTAGCAAAAACCGCTGTCGAACAATAGATCCCTACCAACACACACAAGTTCAAACCAGATCTGCACGACATGCCTAAACGAAATCCATATCTGCACAAAACACAAAGAAACACACAGACTCGCCGCCACCTCTATCTCCGACGCCATTACAACAGACAGAAGAATTGAGAAGAGAGACCGAGGGGGAGAAAGGGAACATAAACGAGTTAGGCGAGGAGGAGAGGGAAGAAGTGAGTCGCGGCCAGGACAGAGCAGTTGCGACGGAGAGAAGGTAGACAAAAGAGAGTAGGTTGAGGTGCGGCGAAGATTGAGAGAGAAAAGAGCAGTTGTGACAGAGAGAGGGGAATGAGAGAGAGAGCAGAAAGTGAAAAACGAGTGAGAGAGAGTATTTGCAACGGATAGAGGGAAAGGAGAGAGAGCAGAGACCGAGGAACACGTTACAGAGAGTGGTTGTGATGGAGAGGGAGATGAGAGAGAGCAGTGCGTGAAAAACGATAAAGGAGAGAGAAAATATAAAAAAGAGATTGAGAGAGTAGAGATTTCTGACCCAATGAATTATTACAAAAGTGATCCAATTAAAAATAAAGAGATACGTATGAAAAGTTAAATAATGTTGTCCTGAATTGAAGACAATTTTTTTCTGATAATTTAAAATGTAAAAATGATGGACAGGGTAATTAACCCGTCAAATAAACCCACCGAAAGCTTTCTAAGGTCATTTGATTTTTGCACTTTTATTTATCGATTCAGTTATTTTTTGGGCAACAGATTGATTCAATTTATATTTCTTTCTCTTGTATATGTGTGTAATTGGTCCGATGCTGAACAAAGTTTTTTCTCCAATCATACATTAAATTTTTTTCTTGTTGCAAGTTCAAATCTTGGATTTTGCTTGGTGCTAAGAATTTCGTTCCCATGGTTGGGAATCGAAGGAGTGGATTCCTTTGGAAGTTGAGAATATATATACCCACTCTCATGTACATTTTAAAAAAGTTGAGAATATATATACCCACTCTCATGTACATTTTAAAAAAAGTTTCAAATTCCTTCCCTAACGGATATTTGTAAGGCCAACGGAAATGTTTCATATGATTGGAAGCAAAAGTCTCAGTTGATGAAAGCGGAGGAAACTGATGTACCAGTCAACTTGGACAGGTGGGCTGCCATTATCCCATGTTTGCAACGCATCTCCTCTCAAATTCTTGCAATCCCATCTATTAATACATTCATCTCAAATGGTATGCTATTATTTTAAGAAACAAAATTTAATATAACTAAATTTTGTTAATAATTGATAAAATTAAAAAAAAAAGTGTGTGTATATATATAGACGGAATCTGAAACGAGGGGAGGGGTTTGAGCTCCCGTGAATTCGTCCCTGCTAACTGGTGAAGAACAGACTGTTTGTTTCATGATAAATATGCTAATTCTAAACGAAATCTATCAATCAAAGGAGGTTTGAATGCCAGAAAATATGGTGATGTTTTTCTTTTGAAACAGTTGGTAAGGAAATCCCAACACGTGAAGCCGGTTATTGGTATGAAAATGTCTCCTGAGTAAGAGCAAATAAAAAGAACTGAAAGTCTTCATTATTGGTTGGAAATGGAGAGCGAGATAACTAGCCATTGGACCCAACACCTCCAGTCACAAATCATCCTCGTCAATGAACTACACCACTTGGTTAAGTGTCTACCATCGGATTTAACACTTGTAACTTTGGTAGGTCCTAATCCAATTGGATGTTTAATCTATGGAAAATAAAGACTATATTTGATGTGTTGGTCGATTTTTCTCTTTTTTTCTTATATTGAACATAACAATGATTGAAACAACTATTTGCCTTGGCCTGAAGATTGTGACCAACTTCAAGACCCATTTCATTTCATTGCCAAAAAATTTCAAGAAAAAAAAAAGACTTGTTTAACATATTATACTATCATCATCCGCATTGAAATGGTGACAACTCGTTTTTATATATTATAGTCGTGTCTAATTTATTTATATATTTACATGGTTATATCTTACATGTACACAATAAAAATAAATTTTATATTATATTCAAGTATACGCAATGATTGTGTAATTGTGTCAAATATTGTAACCTGTATCTCTTATTATTCACGATTTGCTGGAGGTGCTCTGCTCGCGAGCCACCCGTTATATCCCAAGTCAAGTGTCAACGTAGGACACGTGTTAAAGCAAAAAGGCTCGCTTTCTCCTCTTTTCTTCGTATTGCTCACAGATGCCACGTATGCATAGTGCCGCTTTCTATCATCTAATTATTTGATTTAATTTGCTCTCTTTTTTGTGCTTATGTCTTGGTGGATTGTGTGCTCTGTTTTGTGGCTTCCGATTGTGTCCTGACCTACATTCTGTCCGGTTCTTTTATGTGTTTTATGTTGGATAATAGGTGGTCAATATTAAATTTTTTTATATTTGATGATGTGTAAAATAGTTGACCTAAAGATAAACAAATTGAAAAGCTCAGAATTGAAAATTAAGCAACTGCAAGTGCTTCACGTACGTACGTTAGAAGTGTGTCACGTACGTGAGATAGGGTCTGAAGAAAAACAAAAGCTATTGGAACCCTCTGAAACACGTTTCACGTACGTAAGAAAACGTTTGCGTACGTGTGTTGTAATTGACGTACGTCAGATATATGTTAACGTACGCAAAGCTTGCTTAAGATGATCAATGTACGTTAGATGGAAAACCAACGTACGTGAGCTGCAAAGATTCTTAGGTGACGTACGTGAGAATGAAGTGATATACGTGAGAATAGCACAGATAGCTGCAACGGGCAGAAACAATCTCTAACGGTTAGTTTCTCAACACCAACAGTCAAATGGCTTGGAGAAGCTATAAATACATCAAGGAAGGGCAAAAAAAATGGATGATCATATGCTTTCAAAGCTAAAACGTTTTTATCATTCTATCACCTCTAAAACACCAAATTCAAGCTAAAGAGAAAATCAAGCGCATTGTATCAACACATGTACTCTAGCATAGAGCTTTCATTTTCTGTAAACACTTTGTGAGTGGGGAAAGGTTGGTTGTGAGCCTATGGAAAACAATATTGTAATGACCTTAAAGATTTGAGTCGTAATCAACCTTAATGACCTTAGAGGTTTGAACCGTAATCAACCTTGTTGCCTTTAGAGGTATGAGCCGTAATCATCTTTGTTGGCTTTGAAGGTATGAGCCGTAATCAACCTTGTTTGGCTTTGGAGGTATGAGCCGCAATCAACCTTGATGTAAGGTTTTATTGGATTGAGCCGTAATCAATCTCCGATAGTGAAAAGTCTAAGTGAGACTTAGGTAGTGGACGTAGACATGATTGACCGAATCACTATAAAAATCTTGATGTTGTTTTTCTTGCCTCACTCCAACTCGCTTCCGCTCTCCAAACTTAACCAAAGCATCCTCCGGAAAAATTCTCCAACATTTCCAACAAGCAGCAACAAGCGAGGTAGAAGTGGGTGGTTGAATAAGTCTTCCCACCACATTTATAATTTGAGGTCTTGAATTTGAAGTCTATTAAGGGGATAGAATTTAAGAATAGTGTATAAATTATATTGTATATCAGTTTAAAAAAATAACAACAAGTAACAATCGCACCGACTTAATAGATAAAAGCTTCATAAATACTTGTGAAACTACTTTCTTCAATAGCATATGTATAAGCATCCTAAGTTAGTATAAATCAGTTTGTGATAAATTAAATTTGAAACACGTCGAATTAGAGTAAATCTCGAATTAAAATTTAAACAAGTTAATAATAAGCCCATGAAACTTTAAACGATCTAAATTTAAATAATTCAAATTAAACTCTAAGTCAAAATTTTTATAATCAAATTAAATCTAAACACTCTTAAATTCGACTAAATTGTGTTTGTATTTGCATATGGTGTTAAAATTCACGAGTTATGTACAAGTAATTATGTTAATTATCAATATTAGTTCAGTAGCTTTGCATAATAAAATAGAAAGGTGGTGAGCCATGAATTATGATTGTGGTTGCAATTGCGGTGTGACTCACCAAAAGATGAAACCATACCATTTTTTATTTGATGCAGCATGCGGCGCTTCTCCTCCCACATTCAATAATCCCTTGTTTATTCTTTCACTTTACTTAATTCCTCTTCTTCTTATTATTTTTTGTAATCTATATTTTATATTAATAACTATATAATGTGTCATTAGGACAGCCGGTCATTACCAGCCACGTTTAAAAAAACAAAAAAAGAATTTAAGGTTGGCACATACTCACCATTGGTCACGTGGAAACATGGTTATTCGTATACATTTAATGGACATGTTGGTCCACCATAGAAATGTTCTAATCTCTGTGTACAAAAATCTCCATTAGTTTAGTTTAAATTTAATTTCACCCTTTAGAGTTATGGTACATTGGTATTTTTGGATTATTGGCACTTAGATGGCAGCCGGCATCTTGCCAAGGTTTGTAAAAGTGTAAAACCAAACTTTACCGCATAAAATTCTTATGAATTTGCTTTAAAATCTTTACCAAATGAATAAAAATTAATCAAGCGAACATAAACAGTAAAAACCAAACGGGGGATTTTTTAACCCTATTAAACATTTAGACAGCTAATATCTTAACAAAAAAGTCCTGTTGTAAATGAAGATTAGAACAAAAAAAAATTATGGTTAGGTTAAAGGGAAGCCTAATTATTAATAATGAGTTGCTTGGTTGATGCGAACTTTAAGCCTTTTATTCTCAATGTTGACGGAAGCATCTCATCATCTATCTTCTCCACGTTGTGAGACTGCTTCCAACCAGGTTACGAATGGGATTATTGTTTATAGCCTAGTCCACGGAGAAGCGGTAGCTTGTCTTACTGTGGGAAGACGGACTACATGCGTTAGGCGCGAGACCACATTAATTTTTTTTAAATTAAAATCTAATTTTTAGATCGTTTTGATCTAACGGTCAGATTTACTCTAACGGATTAAAATAAAATTGTGTTTAGTAAAAAGCTGAGTAGGCGTTCCGCAAAACTTTTAAAGTAGTCCCTGAATTACGGATGAAAAAACTGAAGGGTTAAAAATTGAAAACTTTAATAAAATAATAATAAAAATACTGAGTAGTTGTTTTACATAACAACTTCAGAGACCGTGAGTTATGAGTAGTCTAAACTGGTGAGTATATACAAATACAATGCCGTAATCTCTGACGCTTTCTTTGGATTTTTGTTAATGCTAATCAACCAAAAACAGCTTCAAAGTATGTCTTCTTCCCATGTTTTGGGGTGACATGTCCTCAGCTTTCAGCGTCACCATTTGGAAATTAACTCACTATTTTCATCATTTCTTCCCTCAATTTCTTGTATTTTTTTGTCCAAACTTCATCAAG
This sequence comes from Flueggea neowawraea, assembly GCA_948243855.1. Taxonomy (NCBI): domain Eukaryota; kingdom Viridiplantae; phylum Streptophyta; class Magnoliopsida; order Malpighiales; family Phyllanthaceae; genus Flueggea; species Flueggea neowawraea. Next base: position 4,660 of record CAODLS011091721.1, on the reverse strand, counting down.
AAATTATACAACTATTTTCTTTATATAGCTTGCTCATTTTGGTTTCGTTGCTTTACCACTACAACGTATGGAAAGTTTCAAGTTTGAAGACCATAATAATTATTTTTGCTACTTTTTAAAACCCTTTTTCGAATTCTAATGTATTGGGGGGGTCTAATCTTTGTTTTAATGATAAGACGCTTTGCGAAGAATTAATAATTATGTTGTAAATCATATTGATTTGTCTCCTCTCATGTGTCTAACAAACACATGATTATTATTTCTAAGTAGTGTTTAATTAAGCCCATGACTCGACTGCACATTAATTCTAGAAACCCTCCCAAACTATCTGGGGCAAAAACAAGTTACTTTCTGGTATCCATGTTACTTCTTTGAAGTTGCTAGCTAGAGACGTGCTATGTCAAACAAAGGGTGTCTTCAGGTTGGGAATGATTTAACATTTCGTCAACATTTAAAAATTCGCACATGAACTTGTAATATAAACACTTATCGGTGTTAAGACAGCCACCATTATTTTAGGCAGGTAGGATGTAACTTGTCGTGGATAAAAAGCCAAAATTCACATCTTATGAAACCAAGCATCAAAGAAAGCTATTGTTACTAGCTGAACACATTTCACTCACTTTTTTAAAAAAATTTTCTGTAAATTAAACATATGCGTGATTGGCTGATAATTTTTTACACAATTACGACTATAACATGACATTATTAATATAAATTTTATTTTTATTGTATTTATATCACATATAATATAATTATATATGATATATTGAGAAAATATCACTGATGATATGCAGATGATAAATGTATGATATTTAGATAATATGATACGATAAAATAAATTAGGATTCTGACATTTGAAGTTAATTGACTCGTAATGGCTAAGCCGGCCTAGACCTAATACTAGCGAGTAGGCTTTCCATAAAAGGGATAAGTACCCCTCAACCCTTGCAAACAAGTACAATCGTTTATGCCTATTATCGGCAAATTTTGAAATGGGACTAACCAGTTAAAAAGTATTTGTTTATGACGCTGCTATGTGCAAACACCAATCGTTTTTCTTTTATATTATTATATATACACTCTATATGACAAAACATGGGAGAAATTGGATTTAAGCTACTTATTTATGACAATTAATTATTATCATTGTGACTAATGACAAGATCAATTAACTTTAATTTAATCATGTACCTTCTAGCATGTAATAGTTGTGTGTCTTTTGGTTGAGAAAACAATTTGAAAATGGCATATTCACATCCTCCACCTAACTTCCATCTGTTGCCGACCCACGGAAACCAAAAAGTACAAGCAAGCCATTGTTGGGTCATGATATACATTTTTTAATTCTTTTTCTTGTTTGATAAATAAAAAAATATTAGGACTTATGTATCTTTATTGGATATGACCATACAGATGAATAAACCTCTCTGCTACGGAATATTTTCGAGAGTCATAGCTGACACCGACAGCGAATTTAGACCCGTGCACTAGTGTAGTCACTGTAACATCTCATTAAGAATGAGTGGTAGAGGCCTGATCAATTCAAAATTGTGAGAGGAAGTCCGAAAGGATTCGAACCCACAACCTCACACTGAGGACAACATACCCTATCAGTCGGCTACCCCTCGAGGGGTGAAATATTAGGACTTATCATTTTCCTACTTAGCTCATCTTTAAATCCGTTATAAACTCTCCCCAAAATAATTTAAACAAAGAGGATAGCACTATAATTAAATTCCCTAAAAATTTAACACGTGAGTATTTCATGAAAATCCTGAATTAACTTCTGTCTTTCAAAAAAAAATAAAAAATTAGCCAATATAAATTTAGATAAAACAAAAAGTTACACATTTATATTGGGGATACATATTATGTTTTTTTTTCAAAATTTTAGGTTAAAAATATATAATCTACTAAATCTACTTTTGAAGAAGGAGTGTCACTCTTTCTAGTATTTTTATAATATAATTCATCAATTTTACTAAAATTTACTCTTTCTACTAAAATTTTACTTAAATAAAGCAAATGTTTTATTTAGTTTAGATTTAGAAGTTTAAAATTTAGCATATAATATAATAAAATTTTAAATATTAAAAATAGAAACTTTCAAAAGAATATATGCTGTGACGCTAGAATGTTTTCCTCCCAAAGGACCCAAACAATCCCTTCGTTTTTTTTTTTAACTTTTTATCCCAATTTTGATTCATTCGTAAGCTGAGGCCTGAGAGAGCGGCGGCGGCCCTCGGAGTACACGGGGCAGAAAGATGCGATCCCCACAAGTGACACGTGTCAGATTAAGGCCTTATGCGGGACACCTTGGAGATTCTGATTGGGTGTTGCCAGACAACAGTTTCTGCTGACGTGGGCAGTTGTTGTCAGAAAGAGCTCCGTAGAGGACACCCAAAGTAAGTGGGTAGTGATGGGCCTAATCACTTCGTGACAAGCCTCGATTCAAGTGCCTCTTTCCAACCTTGCCCCCACTTTCTCCAGAAAATTACTTATCTGCCACCCTTGTCCTCTTCGTACTTTGTCTGGGTCCTATCCGCTTCTTTGACAATTTTGCCCTCATATATACATCATGTATTTTTTTTTGCCGAGAATGTGAAGGCGACTAGTAGGTGACGTACTCTTACTGGGTGTTACCATACAAGTTTAAATCGAAATATACCATTTCTACTACGGAATGTTCCTGTGAGCCATAGCTGACACCCGGCAGCGGACTTGGATCCGTGTACGAGTGTGGTTACTGTAGCACATCACCGAGGACAAGCAGATCGGGTCTGAACAACTCAGCTCTATGCAACACAGGTCAGAGTGACAACCGAATAAATCTGGACTTACACTGCTCTCACGTCTTAAACCCGCACCGCAAACTGAGGTGAATGTACCCCATTTCGCTCGGCCTCGTCGGGAGGTATCATGTATTTAACTATGCCAAGACCAGCTGGCAGCTGTGATTTAGTAGTGAGGGATAGTTCCTTCCTTGTCAAAAGGTGACACCATCCCCATTGATGGATTTGCAAAATTACAAGGAAGCTTGATCCAGGATTTCATATTAATTCTTTTATGCAATTTATACACGAAGAATTGCATACATAGTAAATAAATCATTAGACAATAAGATGTCTAATTAACCGTGGTTGTGTATTTAAAAAATTCACATAAACCCAAGTATAATTATAAGATATAAAACGTTTATATGATTGGTATTTAGTGGGCATGTTTAATGAAATTGAAGTAGAGAGAATAGATTAGACATAATAACACCTTGAGATATACCCATCATCATGGGGCCTATGGGCGTTTGATTAGGTGCTCTTTTGACTCGAAAAATGTTGTGCAAGTGATAATTTAGGGAAAAAGAAGAGGAGGGCATGGAATGCAAAAACAGTGGAGAAAAGAATAAAGTGGAGTGAGAGATGAATGATAATAGTAGGAATTATTTCATGCAAGGGCAATTCAGTCATGTAGAAACCGGGCGAGTTGGCGTGAAGGAGATGTGTTTGGAGTGCACGGATGGATGGGGATGTCAACTCAAAGTTAATGATAAAGCAGTGATTGTTGCTCGGTGGAATTATAACTTTTAGTTATACCCTTATATTATTATTATTTTTTTTATCTTTTCTATCAAATTTTAATACATTAAAATAATAATATATAAAATTTTTTGGGTTTGAATGGTATGGATAGAGATAATGGCCTATGATAGCAGACATTTCCACAACCATATTCTTCTCATCCGCCTTTCACAGATTCTTCTTCTTCTTCTTCACAGTAATTAGTGTTTCCATGAATTCCCTCTTCTTGTTTCTGTTACCTTCTTCGCGTTGTACGGCTTCTAGTGATACTGAAATTACTGCAACTTGTGGTGCTGCAATTCTTAGTCAAGTCAAACCTTAGGAACACTCGCATGCTTCTTGGTTCTGCTCGTGTTTGATTTCAGGAATTTAAGGTTTCTTTAAAATTAGATATTTCTTGTCTGGTTCTTTGTTGGGTTGGTGATTAATCACTGAATTTTGAATCTTCGGTCTGTTTTCTTGTTCTGGCTTTTAGTTGGGTTGGACAAGGCAGAAAAAGAAAACTGATATGTTCTTGTCCAGAATTAGACACTCAGAATCTAAGGATTCTTTGATTCTTTGTTGTGGGTGTGTGAATTTCTTATCTTGTTTCAATCATGGGTTCTTTCTCATGGCATTCGTTCTGAATTTTGTAGCTCTGTAGCTGGATAAGATAGCATCTTTACACACATCAAAAACACCTTATCGTTTCCACTTTTTTCTTTTTAGTTCTCAGAGAAGTTGAAGGTTGGTAGTCTGCTCTTCTTCATTTCTTCCTCTTCTTCTACTTCTAATTTCAAGGTTTGGATTTTCTTGATGTTGGGTTTTACGAGACAGTTTCTGTTGGTTTAATGGTGGGTTTCTCTCTCTCGCACTCTCTACTTTTATTTTTAATTTTATAATTGGAAGTACCAGTAAGTCAGACTAATTTATCAAAGGTATTTCCAAATTGGCTACTGTTTTTTGATGAGTTTGCTTCATGTATGTGCGTTTGGTTTAAAAGTGGGACATCTACTTTGGATGCTATGTTGCTGGATTTTGTCATTAATTTCCATGAACTGGTTCAGTAATGGTGGAATTTCAGAGAGTCAGACTAGTTT
>CAODLS011091675.1:0-13456 GCA_948243855.1 Flueggea neowawraea | reverse complement strand
AAAAAAAAAATTCTATATATTTCATTTCGTATAAGGTAATATTGCTATATAATAAACATTGTTACACAATTAATTTAAACTTTTAATAATTTTAACAATTTTATGTTATAAAGACAAATCATACGAGATATAAGTTAATTTTTTTAACTACAAATATAAATAAAATAAGTCATATGATGATCCAAGTTAATTGTAAAGACAAATCAAATAAGTTAATTTTAATTTTACTATAATTTCTAGGAAATTTAAACGTCCCACAAATTTAGCACCATTACATTAAATAACAATGATTAATGAGTTTATATATCAATCAAACAACTTAAATTAAGAAATAATTTAAATTGATATTAGTTGTAATACCCGCAATTTTAATTAATTTAGAAAATAATTTTTAATTTTCAAAAATTAAAAATTATGTTTTAAATATTGATTTGATAATTAATAAAATTATTAAAGTGATTAGAGTGATTAATTAAGTGGAAATGGGTTAAAAATGAAAAATAAAATCGGATTACAAAAGAATAGAGGGTGACTTTTCGTTTGGGGTGTCTTGAAGGCTACATGTCGTTGGGATGGAGGAAGGCTGCCGTCTGCTGTTTGAAATTGTCGTCTGCTTTGCCAGGTTTGGGAGCAGCAGAAACGACGCGTCGTCTGGTATGGGTCGGTGCTGTCGTCCTGAGCGCGCTCGTGTTGTCCGCGTCATGCACAGCAGAATTCCTCTCCAAAACGGCGCCGTTTCAGCGTGCCTCAGAAGTCAACAGACACCATCCCTCTTTCACCAACTCTGATTTTTGCCAGACTTTGGCACGATTTTCTCAGCCCATAATTGTTCGTTTTTCTTCATTTTTTTTTCATTCATCTCTCTTCCAACTCTTCTTCAGTTTCCTCTTCATCCCGTTTTGTATGTCATTCGTTTTCCTCACTGAAACAAGGTAAGAAGATATCTTCTCTCCTCACTTCATGTTTTTGTTCATTTTGTCAATAATGGCTTTTGTTTCATTGGCTTGTTTCATGGCTGTGAAGGTTCGTTTATCTTTAATTCTGGGCGTGATTTTGAGTTTCTCTTGTTTAGATTTTGATGAAATAATGGGAAGGAAACATAGAAATGGATTGTGTTGATAGGTGTTATGTTTTTGGTTGAAATTTTAAACTTTTTGGACTGTTTTGATTGTTTTGAAGTTCTGGACATTGTTGGAGGATATTTTTATGAATTTATGGGTTGTTGAGGAGAAAGGGACAAGGTTGGTTCGGCTGGAAATGGAGGGAAATCACAGGTTAGTTTTGAGGGACCATTTGGTGTAGTTTTGAGGGAAAAGGACCAAAACTAAAATTTGCAATATTCTGGAATTTAATTTTAGGGACCCAACTTGACATTTTATAAGTTGGATCAAAATTTTAATTTTGAAAGTAAAAACCTATATTTGTAATATTGTAATTTTTAAGAAATTAAAGATAAAATTGTAATTTTAGCAAAGTTGAGAATTTAAAAATAAATTTTAAATACTCTGAGGATCAAATAATAAATTCTAAATATTTTAGGGACTAAGTTATAATTTTCCAAGTCTCAGGGACTAAAGTGTAATTGTACATTGATTGGGGTCAAACTGTAATTTTACGTAGATTTTGAATTATGAATTAAGAATGATAGGATATCATTCGAAATATATTTTTGGGGATCTTGTGAGGGTCTGAGTACGTATTTGCATTGCATAGCATTTTGTACAGCCATAATACCGTATTTTCGACTTGTCATTCATTCATATATATATATATATATACATATACATACATATATATACCTTTGTGTGTGTGTTTGTTCAGCTTCGTGTTCCTGTAAGCGAGACCAGTAACCAACGAGCAGGGCTTGACTGACGTTGTGCACTTGGATTTCCAGGTGAGTGGATAACAACTTCAGACACATAGGCTGTGTCTCAAAACTTCTATTACATTTTTGTTGTGTTGGACATATGAATGAAATTGGAATAATATAAGGATTATCTAATTAATAAACCGGATATGTGTTTATTAATAAGTATTACGTTTGGAAGTTTGATATATATGTATTATATATTGTTTTACAAATTATGTTTATTAATAAGTATTACGTTTTGAAGTTTGATATTTATGTATTGTATATTGTTTCACGAATTTGATATTAATCACATGATTTTATTTATACTATGTAATAGTATAACATGATTTTGGTTTTCTAATATGGGGCATCCGTGCTACAGGTTGTAGTAGCCTTTGGTATACTAATGTATTAAGAAATCTCAACTACCGGAGATGTCGGTAGCCATGTGTTCTGATTCGACACATAATATGATTAGTGATTGGTGGCGGAGTCCACATCACGTATGTTTTGGTGTTGTTTGCACATATCGATATAGTCTCATATTTACGATATATGTTTTGACTATGAAAATGTATTCAATACGTTTTTCATGTCTGTTGGTTGCTTTGTCTGGGAATGTTTTGGAAAATGATCTTCGAACGCTACTACGTATTAGCGCGTGGGTGTGGGTGTGTGTGTGTGTATATATATATTTGTCTACCTATATTGCATGTGATAATTTTTGAACTGTTTTCAAAACAGTCTTTGTAAAGCACATATGAGGTTGTCTAGAGTGTTATTCCTCACTGGGCCCTAACCCCTTTTATTTCTATGTCTATGTTGATTTCTATATCTTAGGTTCACAGATTTTGGTTTCGGCAACCTTTCTGCATCCTGACTGCCAGTGAGACGTCTTTTGGTTAGTGATGCCCTTTTGTCCGGACTCTTCTTTTATATTGTTAGAGTTCCACACCGAGATGATATAGGGTTACAGGTTTGCTATTTGTATTTTGACATTTGATATTTTATACTTATAGTATATTTTGGATATATTCATTATTTAACTTATGATATTTATTTTACTACTTATATTTTAAACGATAAATGCTTTCGTTAAAAGTTTTTAAATAATAACTAAACGTATTGGGTAGTATGTTATAATACATGGAAGATTGTACGAGATGAGCCGGACTTCCCGCAGACAGTTCGCCTTGTACACGGGTCTCGGCCCGATTTTGGGTCGTGACATTAGTAAATCAAATCAGAGCAACAAAAATTGCCCAATCATTCAAAAATTTTTGCCCTTTTGAGTTAGCTTTATAGATATATTAATATAAAGCTATTCCATTACCCACATTAATTAAATCCTATGTGTCATTTTCTTGAAATTTTGATTTTTTTAAAAATATAATAACTAATTAATTATTTATTAAATCTTATGTGTCATTTCCCTATAATTATGAATTTTTTCAATTATTCAAAAACAACAATTATGTTTACACGTAATGTATTATGGTAAAATCCTCTTAATTCCAGTTATACAATGATTTATTCAAAAAATTGACATCATATCTTTCCTTATTAATATTAACACTTCCTTCTCTTCATGGTCTAAAAATGCTAATCGCTCGCACCTTCAAACCGTATTTTATCCCTTCAAATGTTGTCTTCTCTTTCTGATCTAAGAATCATAATTGTTTCATTATAGAGCATGAGACAAAATAATATGATCATGTGGTAGATAAGAAAGAGTTAAATACCAACATGGTTTTGATTTAAGTTTTTAGTGTATTCTTTTTTTTTTCTTATTTTAGTTTTTTGATTTATTTGTCATAATTATAAGTTTTGAATTTTTTTTTTCAGAATTTCCTGTTAGACTTCTTTGTTATATACTTTCTCAAATAACTATTTTCTTCTTTTTATCGAACCATTAATAGACTTCTATTTATTTATTTATTTATTTTTGTTGCAGGGTGGTAGTTCTGCTACTCAAGGTAAAATTTCTTATGTTTCTTGGAATAACAAGGTTCAACATATACTGATATTTACTTCATTTAATGGGATAACTGGTAAAGAATCAATACTAAACTTCATTCACTATTCTATTATTCTTTATTTTACTCACTTGAAGACTCCATGATATTGCAGTTGTTTAGAATCTTAAGAAACAAAAATCAGTGATATGGTGAGTTTCAATTTTGTTGCCCCTTTAACAATTTAAAGTCTTCTATTTTTCAAAATAAATGCTTCATGATTCATTTCAAAACAAACCAATGAAATAATTTCTTGTTTTTTTAAATTAACAGTGTTAAGTTTCAATTAGAAGGTCATGCTTGGTTTTGCAGTACTAAAATTAGTTTGGTTTATGAGTAGATTTTTTTAAAATCTTATAAAATTATTGGTTGAAATATCAAAATAGTGTCTTTGCATGGAAGTATTGTCCTGTGATGAAATAATTTTATTTTTCATATAATTTGTTATTTTCTAAAAAATTATAAACTACATTTAAATAGTATTTTTAATATTCCACACTCTACAACATTTTTTCTTAATTTATTCTTCCATTGATATTTGATTTTTTTGGTCTTTACAATTAATAAATTATGAAAAATAATATTCTTTACAATTAATAAATTATAAAAAATAATATTTTTTATTCTAATTTATAAAAAGGAGCAGCTAAAAAAATTCCATAGCAACGTCCGGGCACAACACTAATATAAAATATAAATAGGATTCGGAAAATATATTGTAGAACTCTTTCGACATTATTGTCGTTGAATAACATAATATTTACTATAATTGCTGTTAGAAATAATTAGTAATATAAAAACCCATATCCCACATCATTTATTGGAGAGTTTGCATAAATGTATTTAAGGTTCACACTCCAAAAAAATCAAAGGGAAAATCACACGTTTATTTTAATTAAAAATGTGAAAATTCAAAACTGGAAGCTGCAAAACAGATTTTCAATTTTAGAAACATTTGGATATCCAAACTTAAAAAATGTCAAACCTATAAATCAGTACAAAACATGATAATGAAGGAAAACCAAAATATCAGTAATGGATATATTGTTTATGCGTGACAGAAAGAGGAATAAGAAGCCAACAATACTAGAAAAGAATATTTACATGTGGCTCATTCAAAACCCTAAGCCTAATGCAAATATTAATGATAAAATAATAATAATAATAATAATAATAATAATAATAATAATGTAACTATAATTATTACAGCAATAACACTAGGTTAACAACCGTCACACACGTCCATGAGGCTCAAATCTCGAGGCTCAATAGTGAAAACACGCGGCCCAATGTGTAACAAGTCAGTCCAGTCGACGCGTCCTCTTTAGCATGGTCATACCAAAGTGCAGTCCACGCTGAAACATCCCAAAATAGCTCCAAATCCTTGTATTTCGCCAACAATCTACCTAAAACACCAAAGAAGAAAAAAGACATAAAAAGACACGAATAACAACAATTTATGATGCAAAATAAACATAAAATACAACATTAAATATGCCTAAAATGTAACCAATCAGCCTATCATGGTAGAAATTTGGATTAAAGTCCTCAGGAATTCCATCCTCAGTAAAACAGTAACATTCAGCAAAAAGCCAAGGCATAAGCACCACAATCACTAAAATATTACAGAACAATGAGAATTAAAATTTTATAACTAAAAAAACAAACAAAATAGGCACATAAAACAACAGAATACTAAGTTTTGATGTATGAATGACTTATATGTTTGTTGGGGCAGATTCAGAACAAATCCAATCTTTAAATCTGATGTTGGCTTTCTTGTAGCAAGTTTGCCCTTGTACTTTTAAAATGTCACACACCTGCCATTTCCAAAAAAAATGAGGAAGAAGAACAGTGTTAGCATTTCAGATGTTTGAGAACCTTTTGGTTGTGCCCATCCTTGTTGTGTATTGTCGTAGATAAAAATTTTCCTTTTCGGGAATGAGAGCCGAAGCATAACCCAATGGTCATCGCCTATGTTTGCCAGCATTAAAACCTCATCAACTAAACGCCAAGGTATGCAACATGCCAACACCCTGCCTTGTATGTAGTAACCAACAACATTTTCTAAATGAAGGCATTCAGAAGCGGGTGCTTTAACACTACTAAACATATTGTAAAACTGATTTAAATAAATGTCAAAAAGATCATCATTTGTCATAAAATTATGATGGTTTTCTCCATACTTCAACTTTTTCCTAATATAGTACACAACAACATAATAATAATCAGTTACTGAATAATTGAAAAATGTTAAAAGTGTATACAACATGAACAATGCATACCGATGACTCCAAATACCGACCACTCATTGCCAGACCATTAAACCACTGCCTACTGCTTATTTTATCAACAAAAAAATAAATGGGGTCAATATTATCCATATAAACAATGTAAATTTTTTCCTCTAGAACTAACTTCTTTGAAGACTCATTTGCCTTCTCTACAGGCTCATCAGCGTGCTTTGTGTCATCTTTTGCCTCTGGATGGACTTTTTCAGCTTTCAAGAAATTGTTTATCTCCATCAACATGGTTTAATATATTGTTAAGGATTGTTCATATTTCTCATCCAAATGGTACCCTCCTCTAAAAGTCACCTTATTTTTATCAGCAGAAACAAATTTCCCCACATTACCGAACCTGTGAATGAAATGAGACTTCAAGACATGTGATGGCTTTTTTTCCCTCTTCGGGGGCCTTCGAGACTGTTCTATGAACTCTTTCCCCTTATCTTCTGGGTCGTTCGAAGGTGCAACATGAACCAGCTGACCTAGATCGTGGAAGAAATCCTCAACATTGAAATCTGAACCAAAATGCTTTTGCAAAGTGAAGCACTGAGGATTTTTCATTAATGCACTGACAGCCTGAAAGAAACAAAAAAAAATAAACAGAAGGTTAAAAACTAATTTAAAAACAAAGGTCTTCACGGGTCTCCATGCATTGTTAAAAAAATCAACACAAGTCTCCACGGGTCTTAATGATTTGTTCAGGAAAAATTAACACGTCTCCACCAGTTTCCACGAGTCTCCATGCATTATTCTAAAAAATATTGACAGAGGTCTCCATCAATCTCCACAAGTCTACATAGGGAATAACAAAAAACTAAGAGAGAGTATTACCTCAGCCCTAATTCTAGCAACATCCACAAACATAGAATTATGCTCTTTTCCATAAACACCAACATCAACATATCTGCCCTCTTCATTAAATTCTTTTTCATCTTCTTTGTCATCTTCATCTTTTTCCATCTCTTCTCCCTTCTCAGCTTAATTCACTGGTTCATTCTCCTCTTCTTGTTCGGCATCATTCCTTCTTTCAATCTCTTCATCCTCTTCCTTTTCCTTCTGATTGTCTGCCTCATTTTCTTGTTGTTTCTCCTCCTTATTTTCTTGTTCCTCTTCCATATAACCTTGACCTTCATTACCATCTTTTGTTTCCTCTTCCTTGTTGTCTTCACATTCCTTATCCTTTCCTGTTTCGATCTTCAGAAGCCTATGCTTCAAGCCACCAACTAGTGCATCAAAAAGATCCAATTTGGAATGAAAATTTAACCATAAAATCTTAACCTTGCCAACAATGAAAGACTTAAAGTCCTTAAATGCAACTCTAAAACTCTTCTTGTTAGGTCATTCACCTTTTTCAATAGTCCAGAATCAACAACTTGAAATTCCTTGCTTGTAGCACCAACATCAGGAATTGTACGTGCAGATAACAATGTTGATGGGGAATTTGATTTCCCCTTGACATGTTGATGAAGCGGCCTTAAGCTTAGTTGATCAACTTATATGTCGTTGAGAAGAAAATTTTGAACATTCAACTGCAAAAGAAAAAAAAAACACAAACACATTTTTTTATTAAGAAATGCACTTTTAAAATAAAAAAAAAACTAAATCAAACTGAACAATAAATAACTTAATTACCTCTGAAAAATAAAATATCATTGGCTTTAATGAAACAAACGCAGGCTGAGAGGTGGCCTTTCAATTGAGTATTCTTTGATCTCTTGCAGCAACTCTATCCGCAAGAACACCGTCTATATTCAAGCACACCTCGTACAACCAATACTGAAAAGCCACTGGACAACCATCAATTCGGTAATGAAACGTTGTTGATTTGTCATGTAGAGCACCGCGTTGCACCAATCGACCCTTTAAAGTTTGCAATGTCGACTTAAAGCTAACTAAACCCCATGGATACTAGTCAAATAAACCAGAATCCACCATTCCAAAATCCTGCCTCGTCAAACACCTATCCCATCTAGTTGTATTTACAAAACGATGAATCATAAATAGGACAACAAGTTTAACCGCATCCTCATCATTCAACCAAACCTTATCACAAATAGCCTCAAACAACATAGTCTTGCTAGTTGATTTCATACCATTAAAATACTTGTTCATCAGCTCACCATCACACAGAATCAAAGTGCTTGTATCAACATCACCAACGCACCTCAAACCACTCACAATACTAAACTCTTTGATCCCAAACCTCAAAATCTTTCCCCCCAACGTTGAAACACATAACATCATCATCTCCACTATCAACCTCCCTAAAAAAAATGAATGGACCTCTTGTCCTTGACCAACAACCTCTTCCATATCAAGTAGATAATCAAAGCATGTATGCCTAAACATATCTAACTGTGTATCACTTAACGACTGCTGCAAAAACTTAGAAATAATCGATAAATGGTTGAAGGTCACCTTTGCAGGGAACCCATATCGGGGAGGCACAAGAAACTTCACCCCCTGACAAAAAATGATTAAAACATAATGAATTTTAACTGTAAAATAGGTAACACTACATTTGAGACAACATTGGAGACCTATGGAGACATTCAAGACAATTTCAAAAACTGTGAAGAACACTGGAGGCTCATGGAGACTTGTCTAACAAAGTCGAAGCCAAAATATTTTGGCGCCATTTTTCATAACAATAAAAAACTAACCAAATGGAGACCCAGGGAAACCTATGAATACCTCTCTAAATCTACATTACCAACACAATGATCAACCACAAACAATAAAAACACAACAAAAAACACAACAAACGTCTTTACATCATCTAAATAAAACAAAAAGAAATAAACAAAATCCATAATAACACATAAACCCTAACTTTAGTAAACGAATACTTAATAGAAACCTTCGATTTTTTATTCTCTACCCCTCTGTCTTAGCAGGTGACTCACGAATCGACTTGTTTAGATTCTTTTCCGTATTTTCAGGTTCAGAAGACATCCTGCACTTAGCAGAAAGCTGATAAACATGCATAACCTTCTCCATGATCAAATTGGAACAAAACAAAAACTTAAAAAAATGGAATTAAATACAATACAGAACAAAATCGAAAAGCCATGCCACCAAATAAAGTAATAATCGTACCTCGAAAACAAGAAACAACAAAAAGTTACCAATGACGAAGCAAAAATGCCGCAGATAGATCGATACGAACGCGAAAAACAAAGAAGAATCTCAAACTAAGTCGGAAATCAGAGAAGAAGAAACACACACGCAGATTTTCGAAGCAACGAGAATAGTAAGCGTTAAAATAGAGGACGCGTATCAAAGAAGCCAAAAGTCAGTAACCGCCTTAAAAACCCTATTTATACATGTGGCATTTTCAAAGTTTAAAACCTTTGGTAGTGACATTCTTACAAATTAGAACTAAAAGGCTCAATTTTGTAATTTGTAAACTATGGATTCTAAAATTGTAAATTAAAATGTTTAATGTGATACTTGGGACAACTAACTCAAAATCAAATGGAGAAATGGTCCTTGGGAGAGAAAAGACTTACATATGTAAATCAAAGATGCCACTTGGACACTTGAGGCCTTTGGATTTAAAGAGCCCAAAAATAATTAATATTTTTATTAATTATTTTTTGCATCAATAGTTATTTTTTCTGTAGAATTCTAATTGCAGAGTACCTTTTCAAAACGACACGTTCTTTCTCCAAACTCAACTACTAACCAAACGTTTTTTTATAAATACTATAACCATTCTTGGGAGATAAGTTAAGTTTGCTATTAAATTATCTATCTAGTTTTGTGAATCCTGAAGGGAATTGCCATTAACCCAGAAGCAACATAGTGAAGGCATAATTTTTTAAGGACATTGATTGATACACGCACAAAGCTGTTCTTCTTCATCATCTGTTCTACATTCGATTCAATTTTTTTCTAACAATTGCCAGTTCTCGATTTTTATTTGATTATTCTTTGTATTTATTTTATGTTTACTAAGTGTTATCGTTTAACCAAAAAAAATCAGACAATTTCACTGAACAAAGCTCAGATAAAGAGATGACTAGCTCATAAATATTGAGAGTTTCCAAAAAAATAAAACATCTTGGGAGTTTCTCTTGGGCTCGAAGTGTGAGATTTGTTTTAATTAACTATTTCTAGCTGTACACATCTTTAGTTACTTTTTTATAATCAAGTAGGATATATTATTGAAATAAAGTTGAGTAATAGGATATATTATTGAAATAAAGTTGAGAACGAATGATTCTTTTGAATGTAATTAACGAGTAGTAGATCATTATTAATATTAGAAATACAGATAAATATCCTCATGTAGCACGTTTATGTAATTCCTGAACCTTTTAGTCAACCATTTTGCATTTGCTTTTGACCCGAAATTGCTCGTTTATACTTTTATCATTCGATTTTTTTTAAAACAATTTTGCTAGATATAGTCTAAAAAATATAATAATATTGTTGCCTCAATTCCATAACGATCTCAAAAACTGGAAAGTTAAAAGTTGAAAACTTGAATTTCACTTTGTAATCTGCAAATCAAAGAAAGTGAAACGAGTTATTCTCCAAAGAAATTTTCAATGCTAAAGTCAAAGATGAGTTCGAAAGTTTGAGGTGGTCAAACGTACATCAAGGTACTATGTTGATCTTATTTATTGAAGAGTAGAGTTAGAATATACATGAAGAATATTTTTCTTATTGATGACAATTAATTACTCTACTTTAATATTTTTGGAGTCTTTAACTGAGTTGGTGGGCTTTTGCGACCACATCACATCAATAACTATAATTATTTTATATTGTAATTAATATTTTGCTTATTTAAGTAATTTAAGAATACAAAATTACAACTATCTTCTGGGCTAAATCAACTTGATTTAGCGTAAGGGTGGAGTGGTCATTCTTATTTTAAAAAAAAAATTGTAACAAGCTTTTGAAAAAACCAAATTTTCGAAATTTTTGTGTATGTTATATTTTGAGTCTGGCCCCAATGGGCTAGATCGAGACCGTGAAGCCCATGGACAAGATTGAATGTTGAGACTCAGGGGAGCGACCCCGAAGAAGTTTGGCTTCTTGAGGGCTAGGACAAGAAATGAAAGAATGAAGGCCATCACTAAAAGTTGGAAGATTAACCTCAAAAAATCACTCCTAAGTCAAAACCTCATAAAAGGAAAAAGATCCCAAGAAGGAAAGATCAAACTCAGAGGGGCGGCCCTAGGGAACTTGGCTTTTAAAGTCTAAGACAATAAAGGAAATGATCACTTCTTCAAGGAAAGTCAAGCTGCCAAAAGAGCAAATCAAGGAGGTAATAAAATGAAAATCAAAGTTAGAATCACCAAAGGAAGGAAATCACCACAAAGGAAAGAAAATCACAATGGTGTTAGAGAGATTACCTTTAGGGAGCTAACTGATGAATTCCAAGGGGCCTAATTGCTAAAGACTTGACTACGGGAGAGCTCTTTTATGGAAATTATTTGACTCGCCCTAAAGAAAAGCTCCTGAAGGGAGCTGATTGAGGGGGATATTTTTAGAAGATTGCCAAAGTGAAAAGCTTTACTGCCACAAGAAGACACTACAAAAGGAGACCAATACATCCTTTTTAGGGCCTTTTTCCATTTTATTATATTACGCCTCTATGGATTATAACTACCACTTAGCCTTTAGTTCTCTATTTCTTTTTCTCCTTTAACTCTTTTTTGTTCTTTATTAACTTTTCTTTCTATCTCTTGTACTCAATCTTCATTTTTAATAAAATTTCTTTCATTATTGTGTTTTTTGCAAATTATCCAAAAGAGTAAAGATCCACTAACACAAGTTTAGTCTTTTTACTTACTACAATAATTTGATTGAGAACTCAGGTAAAATGACAAAAATCTCTTTCAAGTTTGGAAAAACTTAAAATTTCATGGCACGTCGCGCATCAATCTAAAAGACATCATTGTCTTCCTCTAAAAAATAAAATTAGGAAACAGTTGTGTAACGGAGTTATCCATTTTTATATTTTATTACACAACCTACAATTCACAATAAACTCTCCAACAAACAAGAAGAGTGGTAGAGAGCGTTCAGGTTGGTTATAGTATGGGGAAATTACCATACTTGTGGTATGAGAATGGTGTTGATTTGGTTTCAAATGGTCAATTAATTTACAGTGAGTGTGCTACGTGTATCAACATTTGTTAACGTTTGGGATAGCTGGGATGGTTGGAAAGAGTATTTATTCCAACTTTGCCGATTTTTTAGAGCTTTTGTTTTAAAAAAATAAGGACTTGTTGATTATGGAGCACGAAAAACACAGGAACATTGATGTTTGAGTCGTGTTATCGCTGCCCTAAAGGAATTTATTTCCTCCAGGATAAAACAAGCCTTCTCAATGAATAAAGGATCAGGAAGCAACATGAGATAATTTAAGTAACCCAGCAGAACGAAGGAAAGGATGGGGGAAAGAATATTGTGTCTTGCTACAATTGTTGGCTTCTCTATTTGTAGCCTAAGCAAGAGAAGAGAAGAGAGATTTTCTGGCTGTGGCAACAAAGTAAGGAATAAAATATGGATAGTGGCTGCAAAATAGGTGGGTTGAATGATTATGAGAGAAGCATTCAAAGCTGCACGTTTTTTAAGTAGTCAGAAACGTGGGTTTTAATGTAAGCCTCTGTTTGGCTTAACAAAATTTAATGTGTGGGATTAAAATTTTCTGGTCAAAAATAAAATTGGTTGATTAAAATGAGTCAGGCCTCACCCGTAGGGGGCATTTCGATGGATTTGCCTTCGAAGCCCGGCTCACATGCGCGCAAGAGGTTTAGTTTTTTATTACTTCACTAAGCCCAAAAAGTGTTTCTCAATATAACCACTTTTACACCTCTCAATTGTCTAATGTGGGATTTTGCAATACCCACATAAGACAAAGCCACACTTCACAACAATCCCCCCACATATTGCAAAAGCCACACGAAAAGGTTTATGCTGGGTTTTAACATATGAGTTGTAATGCGTCGAAGCTAGTGTCCTTTTGGGACTATGAACTAGATCTAGATTAATGAAACATAAATTACAGAGTAGTTGGTGAAACATATAGTTTCTATGAACAAAAAACTCTTTTCGTAAAATAGAAGTTTCACTAACCACAATACACTCAACGACTCTTGTTGTTCATCGCGTTTTTGCTTTAATAGGTCGTGGACGCGCCTGGAAATTCATGAGTTCTCTAAAGACTCGGCTAAAAATCTCATAGAAGTGGCCCCACTTCACACTCATATAGGTGATTCTATCAAATGTATATTGTCTCTAATGCACCACCTTTAAAGGATATAGAATTCATTAAGAGT
>CAODLS011091664.1:0-22568 GCA_948243855.1 Flueggea neowawraea | reverse complement strand
AAACGGACTTAAATTTTTCACGTGGTCGGTGATTTTTATTCTTTGTTGGAAAAAAAAACTTCTTAACAATTTTTTTTTATTGAAGCTTTGTTTTGAGAATATTACGATGAAGCATCGCAGATCTGATTCAACGACACACTCTAAAATTGCCGTTGACTCTGAAACATAATCAGTTTCAACTTTTTACACCAAACAAAGCCTCGGAGCAGAAATCTCCGGAGCTCTTAGATTAGAATCATTATGGGTGAGAGCAACTCCGACTCTCCACGCCACCACCTACGAGTCCAGCAACCAAACCAGACAAGTTCAATTTGTACTCAAACGACATTAATTACTTAAAACACAAAATCCAATGAGTTATACGCAAAACTATACACAAAACTTAATGCCACAATGGTAAAAACAACATAAATCAAGTGAATGAAGCTTATTATTGAACAAAAAAACACTAACTGAACCTTATTCTTTGTTTGTTTACTATCACAATGATTCAAGTAAATTACATTAATACACCAACTAAACGATTAAAATTTCTCCTAATTCTCTCGAGAATACAAAACTTCGGGAGAATGGGGGAAGAAATGCGGAACTTTCAATAGAGTGCAGCTTTTTTCGCAGTCGTGATATCATTTAGAGAAACATTTACGTAGTAAATAAAAGAATCACTTCAATCACTATTAAACTAGGACTAGCAAAAATGGATCTCAAAGCAGAAAGCAAATGAATAGCCTCTACAGCTTTCTGCTAATCAAGAAGCGCGCTTCGGTAAGTTCCTCGTACATACTGTACGGTGCCCGCGATCTCGGAAATGCCCATCACCCAAATGAAGATAGAAATACGAGGACATAACTTGATGAGCTCGCAACAACTTGTCGGCACCTATTCTGTCAAGCTACTCCAGTTAGGAAAAAATTAATTGGAAAGGAATGAATCCAAGCCACGTACCAACTCTCGTAACACAATAACCAAAGCAAGATAAAAGAGATATCTGTGAAAAACTTACTAAAGTTCATAAATGCCTTTATGCATTGTCGTCTAGATCATCCATCTCGTCGAGGATAACATATTTTGCGGCAGCATTTGATGTGGGAGACACAGAAGTGTCATTTTCGGTGGTTTCACCATGTTTTAGCTTTTCATATCTAAAGAGAAAATATATGACAAAAGATATCAATTATTTGATATGAAGAACGACAACAAAATATAAACAGTTAAACACTTGTCGTTGGCCATTTAAATGAAATCTGAAATAAAAAACTATTATCTCGATTTTACTCCAAAAATTTTCTTTGAATACTAATTAAAATGATATAATCAGTTCATGGCTTTTTTTTTCCAAAACAGTAAAACTTGTGTCAAAAGAATAAGGTAGATAAGAGTCATTAGAATGATGATGATTGATGACTCACTTGTACCAATTAAATAAACTGACTCCAACAATTATAATGAGAAGGCCAACGCCTTTCGACCAAGTAAATTCGTCATGGAAGTAAAAGACAGCAACCTGAACCAATAAACATCACAAGATATGTAAATATGTATAACAAAATATATAAAAATGCATACAAATGTAATCCATACAATTAAAAAATCATTCTACCAACTACTTGGGAATTACTCAAATTAGTAAAGATTCATACATTTGATGCAAGGTTATTCCGAAGGCTAAATTAGTATAGAGATGATGCCAACCTAATGGAAGGACAAATAAAAAAAGGAATGAAACTGGCTCATGGTGAATCTGATGCAAGGTAATTTGTCACAGTTTATCATTGAAATCCCAAAGACAGTGCCCACTGATTAAATGAAAGCTAAAACTAGAGAACTTCTCAAGGTAAACAAATGTAATGCCAATAGGGCATAACAAAAGCCATAAATTTTATCCACAAGCCAACAATTTGGATAAAGCAAAACGAAGGTATAATGAGCGAGATTTCTTACCAATATGGTAACAGCCTCCTTGACAATTCCTGCAATTGTCACAGTAACCGCACTCGTCACTGACACAAGAATGTATTCTGTCAAGACCTGCAAGACAAATTAATCAGTTAACTCCCTCAAGCCAGAAATTATGAAGTAAATAACCATAATTTCAGTTTTCAAATGCAACGGTCACAAAAATCATGTTAAATATGGGTGACTTCAAGTACGTCATGATGCTCAAAGCAAAAAGAACCTATGTATTTTTTCCAAAATATTCAAGGAGAAAACGAAAAAGAACATCAAATAAGCAAAAAATAAAGGTAATTAAAACATGCAGAAAATTAGAAAGTTCAAGGCTCAGCCAAACTTGCCATGAAAAAGGCCAGTGTTCCACCAAAAAACATCAAAAAGCAACTCCGAGTAATATGCCAGGAACTACTGAAGTAATTGCTTTTTCTAAATTCTTCCCATGGATCAAACACAAGAGAGAGAAGAAAGGTTGCTAGTGCCATAACTGGAGTCAGATGGCTCATTAGAGTAAGCGGATTTCTCAAACCTGAAAATCACCAAAAATAGGAACCTCAGTGTTCATAAAATACAAACAACAAAAATTATTTGCCAACAAATGAATAACTAAATATTAACAATGAGACAATTCTTACTTTTAAATAGTCTCAATAGGTATGATATAAAATCAAGTCATCAAAGAAAATGTAAATTTAGAAATCAAGCATGCAAAATCACACAGGAAAAAAAGATTATTCACTAATTAATTTTCTAAGCAAACAAATATCTGACATAAACAGCTGAAGCAAAATGGTGTTAAATTTTTTGTAAACTGAATCCTCACGTCATCGAAGAAAATGTATTTAGCTGTCAAGCCAAAGGAAAATCACACCAAAAAAATTAACCAATTTTAATTTCCATGTAAAAAGATTACATGACAAACACCTCAAGGCACTAAAACTTTCCAAAATGAACTAATCCATATCAAAGTAATCTTTTCATGAATGTAACCTGTCCAGAGTCTTGCCATGCTGTAAGTTCACCATTTCACACAACATTCACTCTTTTCTTTTCTCTTCTTGTGCAAAACAAAGGAAAAAAAAAGGCATTACAACATGAAAGCCAGTTATCAATAATGACAGCTACTAGCACAATTTCAAATAAGAAGGCATAATGACATGAAATTAAAATCTCAGAGAAAATTTTGTATGTATAAACTAAAAAGAGATTATCACCCTCCGGAAACTTATTTCTTACACTAAGCAACAGGAATTCCTATTGTTAACACTTCTTAAGGGATAAAATCAATGGCACCATCATTCCTCAACAATGTAAAATAACAAGTAGAAAAATCAGTGCCTATAGCACTCAAAATTGGTTAGTAAAATAACTAGAAAATAACTGATAAACAAGCATAAAGCAGAAGGCAAAAAAAGGGGCACCTACCATACATTTCTTTCTTTAAGGGAGTGTTTGATCACCAAGCACCACCAAAATTGGAGAAGCAAAGTCCCATGGAACAAGGAATATGAAAAGAAAACAGGTAAGAACTTAAAGTAATTATGACCTGCCAAATACAACCATGTAACATATGCATAAGAAGGGAACAACATCATACCTGCAGGAGAATTTGAGTCATGCACCAGCGAAATCCCGACATAACAGCAGCAAGCATAACAAAGACAAATCCCCAAAACTGAAATTCAGTCTCCTTTGCAACTGGATATAAGGAATTACAGAGATGAAATGAGAGAAACAAGGTTACGCCATCTATATACAGGGATTCAAATTCAGTATTGGACATAAGAGTAGTGTATACGTCAATATGAGAGAATTTAGTATTTAAATAATAAGATTCATGACCAACAGCTTGTATCCTAGTGAACTGGAGTCATCTCCAATGCAAGGGTCAAGAGTTCGATTCCTTGTGAGAGCCAATGTATAAAAAAAAAGAAAGTATAGGATGCATGTATGTGGATCGGATAAAGGTGACACATAAAAACCAACACTGTATGCTATACATATATTTGGTCAACATATTTTAACAGCACATCTTGTCCTAGAAAAAAAGGTGACAGAAGTCAGGCGTAGTTCATATTATAATCATGATGTATGGAGTTATACATTACTTGGCATGCCTCACACATTCGCTGCAAATCATTGGCACAAATCCAAACCATTAACCGGGGGAGTAAGAAAATGTCATTTAATGCAAGAATGCAGGAACATTCACACCATCCACATCACTCAAGCTCTTCCACACTAGACGATAAATTGAACTTTGTTTTAAAACACCATCCATTTAGGTCATACTAGTTTTTGTATACGTGTGTTACACGTTATTGAAGTTTTTTTATTTATGATTTAATTATTTTTTAATATAAATATATCCCTTTAAATTTTCGTAGTCAATTTTTATCGCATAAAATAAGGAAAAAATTAAGAAGTGAATTGCCTATTTTGTTGAGAAGTGAGAAGTGAATTACGAATTTTTTTTTATGATTATTTCCTAATTGGTAATTATAAACTTTAAGATTGATATGAGACGGAGACATTAAAATGCCACAACCATTTTGAGGTGCAAATTTGGATTCTTATCCAAATTGAATTCAATTTTCAGTGACTAATTGCTATCAACAACATTGGTAATTTCCAATTGGATTATTCTATTATTTTTTTTATATATACTTTATTTGTAGAAAATGATTGTGCACAAATTTTTATAATTATGCTTAATTTTGATAGTAATAATCTCTAATTGGTTAATTGAAAATTACTTGCTATCCCAACCTCATTTGCATACACGATAAGGTTTCATATTAATTTTGATTTGTCATTTCTTGATAGAAAATTCTTTAATATCAATTACAAAATAATATTGTTTTGGAACTTAAAAAGCAAATAGGTATATACAGTTAAGAATAGATATACAAATGCAAATAGCTATGTATTAGTCGGATATTTACATTATTTGGTTTGTGTTTACATTAGACATTGGTCTAAGATATTAATTAGTTATGCTAATAGAGATCAATATTTTTGGTGCCAAATATTATTAAACATGAATAAAGATAAATATTTATCTGAACAATTTTAAACCTATTCGTAAGTATATCAGTACATGGAAGTGAAATTATATCCACATTGATGATAATTAAAAATAAAATATTTTTTTAATCAATTATCATTTCTTTGTAGTTGATGATAAAAATTGCAATATCATGTCATCCAACAATTACAGTAATTTAGAATTGAAAAAAGAGATAAAAGTGTCTGCAAAAGTTTTTTCCAAAATCTGACTTTTATTAGTGTTATGATAAAATTGTAGCAAGTATGAAACATTTTTAACTATGGTTCAAAAACTGAATCAAATGCTTATTTTTTGCTCCTGTTAGTTGACTTTTTGACCTCAAAAAAGTAACCTCAATTCCCAGGCCAAAATGAGCTTAAATAAGAAAGCAGGCTAGAACTCCACACCCAGCATGAATAAAATTAAAGAGAGACCGTTTCAAGGGGAACTGAGGCATGAATTTTTAAAATTCACTTTGGTCTATGACCTGAATCAAAATGATTCAACGGTAGTATTGTTTAACAACTATTTAAATAAGTACCATAATAGGCTAGAAACTCCACACATTGCATGACTTAAATGGAACATTGAATAACTTCAAGGAGAACCTACACATAGCAGGCACTAGAAAAATCCATAAAGGTGACACTGGCAGGTTGTTATATGACAATGGAGCCAAGTAATGTTTTTTTTTTCAGTTGACAATAGCGCAAACAGGGAAAATATAAGAGGGAAAGGCTGTAGCATAAGTGGGATTTCGGAAGATGAATGTTTCTAGTTTCATAGAGGAGAAAATCTGGAATCTTTTGATTGTTTGACATGAGATACAGAAAAGAAGAAATGACAAGAAAGAGGATCAGCAAAAGAAAACCTGTTCTCTTAAAAGAGTGAACGAGAAGAGGCAAGGAGAAAATCAGAAGGATTATTTGTGTTTAAGAATTTTTCTTTTTCTTGTTGCAGCTACAGTCCATCTGAGCAACTAACAACAAAAGACACAAAACATTTAACATAATCATTAAGTCAGTTAGAAAATGAGTTATTCTCTGTATTGTTTCCATACATATTTTTCCTGTATAGTCTCCTTTAGTTAAGGAATATATTTACAGCTGTATAGTTGATTTACTTACCAATATTGGTACTGATATCTTATATATAGTGAATTACATGGAATAAGAATTAGAATTTTTTCCGCATATTTTCAACTTGGTATCAAAGACAGGTTCTAACCCCCTAAAACCCTAGCCGTATGTCTCTTCTGCACACTCCAACCTTCTTCTTCCTTAAAATCCTAGCCACACCACAGTATTTCTACCATAACTGGGGCTGATTCTTTTGGCAGCAAGAAAATAACCACTATGACCATTCAAGATACTCCTTCGTCCATCCATATTAAGTTAGATGGCACTAACTATCGGGTCTGGTCCAAAATTCTGGAGATGCATATTGCTGGTAAAAAAAAGATGGGCTATATCAACGGGAAAAAAGGTTCAACCGACAGAAGATGATTCGGGCTATGATGAGTGGGAGGCTGAAGATGCACTAGTTAAATCGTGCCTCATAAATTCAATGAGTGAAAATCTGATGTCACACTTTGTGTAGTGTGGAACAGCAAAGGAAGTCAGGGAAGCTATAAAACGAAGTTACCTTGATGTATCCGACTCTTCTCAAGTATATGAACTCATGAAAAAGTCTTTTCAATTACGTCAAGATGGTCGACCTTTAGCAGAATACTACAATGAGTTAAACTCAATCTTTGTGGAGCTTGATTATCGAAGACCAAATGATATGACTTGCACTGCTGATATTGAAAATATATAGAAATCGTACTGCAGAAGACAGAGTCTATATTTTTCTTGCTGGTCTTGATCATAATTTGGATCAGGTTAGTAGCCGTGTTCTCGCTACTTCTCCTTTGCCAAGATTAGAAGAAGCCTATTCCTTGGTTCGTCGAGAAGTACAGTGACAAGTAACCATGGGGGCAGATACTCACTCGGAGGCTTCAGCTCTAGCCGTCCAAAAAGGTACTCATGTTTCGGCTCTTACAGATTCCATAGCTCCTCCATCTCGTTTTTGTACCTACTGCCACAAGAATACCTATACAGTTCATGTTTGTTGGAAAAAACATGGCTATCCAGAATGGTATAAACTTAAGCAAGCTGAGAGGAGAAATAAAAAATCTGCCCAGAATGTTACATCTTTTGCTTCCCATATATCTCGGGTATCTTCTCAGGAAGGTAATTGTGGTTTTTCCATTAATTCTACTTGTTTTGATACTTGGGTTATTGATTCCGGGGCCACCGATGATATGACTAGTAATTCTTTTATCCTCACCTCTTTAGCATCTCCGCCTATTAAGTCTGTTCAGGTTGCTGATGGAAATTTTATGCCAATCACAGGGACTGACAATGTGACTCTTTCTCCAACATTTTCTATGTCCTCTGTTTTACTTGCACCTACACTTTCAAATAATCTTCTCTCCATCAACAGAATAACAAAAGACCTTAATTGTTGTGTAATTTTTCACTCTACCCATTGTGTTTTTCAGAACCTCACGAAGATGACGATTGACATTAGTAAGGAAAGGGATGGTCTATATTACTTTGAGAATAATCAGGGTACAACTCTCACTAGAGGCTTGCAAACAAAGAGAGAGAAATATGATAGAGAGAATTCTTCTTTGGCATTGTCGGTTGGGACATCCATCTTTCTCCTATTTGGAACGTCTATTTCCTCAATTATTTTCCAATATTTTTGTTTCTAGTTTAAGGTCCTTCTACTTCAGGGTATAAATACTTTGTATCTTTTATTGATGACTGTACGAAGGTTAGTTGGGTATATTTGATGAAATCTAACAGTGATGTTTCACATATTATTCCTCAATTTTACAATATGATCCTCACTCAATTTAACACCAAGATAAAAGTGTTTCATTCTGATAATGGTCGTAAGTTTATAAATCAGTCTCTTGCTACTTTTATGACCCAATATGGCATTCTTCACCAAAACACGTGTCTACACCCCCACCCCCCCAACAAAATGGCATAGCCGAACGTAAGAATCGCCACCTTCTTGAAGTGGCTAGAGCCTTATGCTTTACAATGCATGTTCCTAAACATTTTTGTGTTGAAGCTGTCTTGACTGCTGTCTTTCTTACTAACCGAATGCCTGCTAAGATTTTGGTTTTTCAAACTCCATTAAGAATGTTATCCAGATTTCATTCCATCCCCTCTACTCTTAGTATTTGTCTTAGAGTTTTTAGTTGTGTCTTATGTCCATCTTCATTCTCTTCAAAGAGATAAACTTGAACCTCGTGCTCTTAAATGTGTCTTTCTCGGCTACTCTTGTTCACAAAAAGGATACAAATGTTTTCATCCTCCTACTGGAATCTATTATGTCACAATGGATGTTCAGTTTTGTGAAAATGAGTTCTATTTTTCTGGTGAGGTGTCCATGGTTCCTCTTCAGGGGGAGATTGATAGCAAAGAAGTGAAACAATTATGGTTGGGAGAAAAGAAATTATGGATCTTAGGGGGGAGCATATTGAGAACAATGGGGATTTCTTAGTTTTAGATGATGTTGGGGAAAACAAAATTGGTAAGCATAATAGAATTGAAGCTGATGGTGTTGGTGAAAGGCCTAAGAGACCAGCTAAGTTTTTTGACAAAGGCTATTCGAGAAGAAAAGAAGATACTATGGTTACACCTCTTGAGCCTAATACCTCCCTTGATGATACTATCATGCCATCGAATGAATCTTCAAAAATTGATACTAAGGTATGTACCTATTCTCCTGAATCTCCTAAAACTTCTAATTCCCATATTGATCCTGATCATAGTAGGAGGTATCCTATTCGTGAGAGAAAAACACATGATAGATTTGGTTTTCAAAAGCCTATAATGTTGTTTATCCAATCTCACACTTTATTTCCTATCATCGTCTGTCTAAAGCTAACTTGACATTTGCTCTTCAGTTATCTTCTATATCTGTTTCTAGTCATTTTCAGGAAGCCCTTCAAGACCCTAAGTGGAAAGATGCAATGGTAGAAGAAATGTTGGCTCTCCAAAAAAATTCTACTTGGGACATGGTTGAGTTACCAGAAGGAAAGAAGACCGTGGGGTGTAAATGGGTATTCACTATCAAATCCAGGTCTGATGGGACTATTGAGAGATTCAAGGCTAGACTGGTCACGAAAGGATATACCCAAACATATGGTATTGATTATCAAAAAACTTTTGCTCCAATTGCCAAGATGAATATTGTGCATGTTATACTGTCACTTGCAGTTAATCTAGACTGGCCTCTACGACAGTTTGATGTGAAGAATGCTTTTATTCATGGTGAGCTATCAGAGGAAGTGTTTATGGATCCACCTCTTGAGTTTGCATTGGAAGAAGGAAAGGTTTGTAAGCTGAAAAAGACATTATATGGTTTAAAACAATCACCAAGGGCATGGTTTGAAAGATTTAGTTAGGCAATGAAAAATTATGGGTTCACACAAGCTTTGGCAGATCATACCTTGTTCTATAAACAAGACCATAATTGTATTGCCTTGCTTCTTGTCTATGTTGATGATATGATTGTGACAGGTAATAACACAGAAGAAATTGATAAACTCCGAAGTTACCTGTCCCATGATTTTGAGATAAAAGATTTAGGGCCTCTTAAATACTTCTTTGGCATTGAAGTTTCTCGGTCTAAACAAGGATTATTTCTCTCCCAAAGGAAATACACTTTGGATTTCCTGGCTGAAACTGGTAACTCTGCATGTGCACCTATAGACACTCCTATTGAGGTAAATCATGGTCTATCTATTTCTCCTAATCAAGTTCCAGCAAACAAGGATCGATATCAAAGAATAGTTGGGAAGTTAATTTACTTAACTCACACTAGGCCAGATATAGCATATGCAGTCAGTGTTGTCAGTCAGTTTATGCACAATCCTAGTGAGCAACACATGGATGCTGTCAATCGAATTCTGGCATATTTGAAGTCAGCTCCAGGTAAAGGTGTTCTCTTCTCTAAACATGGGCATCTTGACGTTGAGGGATATACAGATTATGATTTTGCTGGTAGTAAATTGGATCGAAAATCAACTTCTGGATATCTGACATTTGCTGGAGGCAACTTAGTGACTTGGAGAAGCAAAAAGCAAAATGTTGTTTCATTATCTAGTGCAGAGGCTGAATATCAGACTATGCATCATGCAATTACAGAACTTTCTTGGCTGAAAATTCTTTTATCTGAACTTGGTTTTGGTCCAGAAAAACCTATGGTGTTGTTTTGATAATAAGACAGTCATTGCAATTGCTAATAATTCTATACAAAATGATCGAACTAAGCATGCTGAATTGGACAGGAATTATATCAAGGATAATCTTGATTCCGGTACAATACAGATTCCTTATACCAAAAGTTCAGATCAGTTAGCAAATATTATGACCCATTCTACAAATAGTGGTTCATTCCATACAACATTAT
Source organism: Flueggea neowawraea (assembly GCA_948243855.1). Classification (NCBI taxonomy): domain Eukaryota; kingdom Viridiplantae; phylum Streptophyta; class Magnoliopsida; order Malpighiales; family Phyllanthaceae; genus Flueggea; species Flueggea neowawraea. The sequence continues at coordinate 12,091 of CAODLS011091664.1, read as the reverse complement.
CCAAGTTGGGCATATGTGATATCTATGCCCCAACTTGAGGGGGAGAGTTAGAAAATGAGTTATTCTCTGTATTTTTTCCATACATATTTTTCCTGTATAGTCTCATTTAGTTAAGGAATAGATTTACAGCTGTATAGTTGATCTACTTACCAATATTGGTACTGATATCTTATATATAGTGAATTACATGGAATAAGAATTAGAATTTTTTCCGCATACTTTCAACTAAGTCAAATAGAAGAATTTCCAGACTTGCAACCACAAATACAAACTTATAGTTATTTTTTATTTTGCTTAATTATGTACAATATATGGTTTCAACTCTGAAAACAAAAAAGGTTTTTTTTCCCTCAAAAAATATTTTCTTATTGCACAAGGAATAGTTCAGAAAATAAAAATGATTCAAGACAAATCAAATAGTGGTTTATGTCTGTTTTCGCGTAGAATATTCGTTCACATAGATTATTTTTGCACAGACTGACTTCCCTACAAACAATGTAATAAGACAAACCATATTCATGAATCCTACTTCACAAAAACTAAAGTCTACAGGTAAAAATTCACCCGGTGGGATGAATTATATGAAACATAAGAGAAATTCAAGGAGAATTCATACATAGCTGGCACCACTTTGAACTACTACTTTGTCAAAAAAGGTCCATAACAGATACAACACTAGTAAGTCAGAAATGATGAAAATGATTACCTGTCAATAAAATTCCACCGGAGATGATGATTATGATTCCTGAAAGTTTAATGCTTGGAGACTCCAACCTTCCAAATAAAGGTCAAGTTTCAGTGGCAGAACAGAAACAAAAGATCCAACGGTCAAGTGAAAAAATAATTATACGACCAATATTAATCTTTCTTATGCTATAAAGTTTGAAAGAATATGAGCTGCAGGCTGGCAGTTTATCTAGATACAACCTCTAGGGCCTGAGGGGAAGTGAAATTCTCTATTTAGTGGTTCTACATTCCCCAAAAAGGATCTTTTGTTTTTCTACTGCACAACCCTCCTTTGAGATAAACTTGGCAGCAAGTTTCTAGTCCATTAAAATGGAAAACCGAGTGTTAAAGATAGAGATATCCTCTTGATTGGTCCGTGACACTAATCACTAATGCAAAATAGTCTATCAGAATGTCGAGAATCGCTCTTTATCAACCTCAAGTATTTATGGGAAAATATGCATATACTGATGTCCCAAAGTTGTAGACTAGAGAAAAATAAAAAACAGGACTAATTCTCTTGTGATGATGCGTCCGAGGGTAAAGTTTACTTGAGACGCAAAAAAAGGTCGCAGGAAGGTTTGTTGATTAAGCAGTTTAAAGCTTAATTTTTTCAGTTCATTTTAGTATTTTGTTATGAACCCATTAGATAGAACTCACCCTTAAAAACTGACTTTTGAGGGGAGGGTGCCCAATGGATTATAAACCACCAAACAATCCCATACTTGGTTGATGCGGGATTACAACCATAACTTATCCCATACTAAGACAGCCCACTCAAGTCCTTTTCTGGGTTACCCCCTTCTTTATGCAGGTTCAATCTCCATGATGGCAGCTTTGATGCCACTTGTTATGAGCACACTAGGCAGAACTCACCTTAAAACCAGCTTACACAGGAAGGGAGCCCAATGGGTCATAAAACACACACCAATCACGTGGAATCATGAGCTCAACACATCCCATACTCAGTTGGACTATAACATATTCTTGTCCTGTTAGCTTAATATATTTCCTATTTTCAGCTGTGTTTTTATTTTAATTCCCAACTAGAAGTCCTAAACAAAATTGTCTTCTGTCATTTCTTAAGCCTATTCAAAGAGCTATCATGAACAAGAGAAGTATGGAGAATTTTACCAGAAAAAATAAGAGTAGAAACGAAGGATCTGTCAAGGAAAATTCTCTCTCATATTGTAGAACAGGTTTGTTACCAATGAATAGATCCGACGCCAAGACTTGTAACATTCTCAACACACTTAAGCCTCTTGATGAGCTTCCTCTTGAAGAAGCTCAATGGGAGTAGCTTTAATAGTTATTCAAACTGACAGTAGGATTCTAACATACATATCATAAGGAAGATATCATTCATATTCATATATTATAAGTATCAATAATTTATCAAAAAATTTATAACTCCTACCAAAAACACCTAAGCATGCTGATTTAATGTAAAATGCCAATATCTTTTCTGCTTATAGACAGAAAATCCAAGATTATTTGCTGCCCATTATATGTGATATATGATTCTCAGATGTACAGTAAGAGGCACAATAGTTAGAATGTAAGACAGTAAGGTCATTTGAGAACATTCACCTGAATAGAAAGGCAAATAAAAGAAGAAATATAGGAGCAGCAGATTTACACTGAAAGAAAAGAAACAAAGAAAAAGAGTTAAAGTCCGGCAGTAAGACAATCAATTAAAAAAAAATCCCGTCATATTTATATAGAATAAAAGGAAGTCAGACAGCAAACAAAAAAAAAACACAAATAATATCATACCATTGTAGCAAATGTCACGGAGATAAAAACAAGGGATGCATTACTGAGGTTAACATCAAAAGCTGTTGCAAGCGCAGTAGGAACAACTGTTGAAAGCAAGATCCGAAACCTAGAATTAGTTGATCGAAAAACTAATTAAAGAAATACAGCTTCATAAAAAAGGAAAACAAGATATAATATCATTGAACAGAAAATGTTAGATCCAGGATAAGAAATACAAGAAAGTGATTTAGAAAGACATTAAATCGCCAACATGTAATAACATATTTTATGAAATATAGTTCTGAAGTTATAATATCTCATCTCTTTTTTGTTCTGTCAGATTAACAGCTTGCAGCAGAGCAAGCCACAATATTTCAGTTTTTTTCTTAATCTACATCATCCAAAATGTTCTTTTTTTTTCCTGTTTTTGCTTCCAAATTCTTATTTCGGAAGTGGTGAAGGAAAAGTAAAAGAATTCCAATAGTTTGGAAATTGCCAACCATCTATGGCAAAGAAGCTCAACTCATTTATGCTAAAAAAATGCATGTCACTAACTCATTTATGCTAAAAAAATGCATGTCACAAGCTTAAGCCACAAATAGAATACAATATACAATGTGACAATTCAAATTATGGAAAAAAATGTGAAATGTAGAAATGTGATGTGCGTATTCATGACCTATTTCACTTAGTCATGTGCCAACTACCTAGGGCAACGGCTACACCACTTGTCAATACTGATGCACTGAAAAGTTCAGTTCCTCTGAAAGTCTTCAAACTCAATCACAGTGAAGTTATAAACAGACAAAAGAGGCAAGATGGCTCTCACTAACTTGTTTGGGTAAAGGAACAGCTAGCATATTTTTAACCGGCATTTAGCATATCATACTCTCGATAAACTCGTAATATCACTCTACTTTTTATTATTATAAATACCCAATCCACTATTTGCTAAATATCCAGTCTGCTATTCTACCAAAAATACACAAAATTTTCTCTTCATATGTGTGCCTATAAAACATTCCAATTATACTAATTTTCCTTGTGAACTTTGCAACTCAGAAATTGAAGAACTGCAACAACAGATATCTATAAACTAGAATGATCCTAAAGTTCTTTCCCAAAACTTGCAAAAATACATCACCATAATCCCATCTTGACATAGCCAGTGGTCCAAATAGATGGAACAACAATAAATCTTTTTGCTAAGAGTCCTGACAAATTAAAACAGTAAGAAAACTAGAATGAAATGTTTACCTCTCACAAAATAATCGTTCCATGACATGGCAACTGTGGATTGAAATCTGTGAGACCAGTACCAGCAGATAGCCTTTGACAAAACAGCTTGCATTGAAAAATGAACTGTATTCATCAACAAGGGAGCCGGAAATCTTCCCATATCATTCCCTAACAATGTTTTATTATACCTTACACAAAACAAAAACAGATTTGAAATATTTATCTGGAATGTATTTATATGTATGCGGGAAAGATATCAATATTGATAAATGATTGTTCAGAAGTAAACTTACAAGGTTAAAAATGTGCTGAACGTATACCATACAAGTATGAAAAACAAAGTCTTCAACACATCAGCTGCAGATACAGGGCTCTTATTAGACTTTTGTGCCAATATTTTATGACTTTCAAAAGTAGTTGTGTCGTTGCTACTTCTGTTCACTGAGTTGGTCTCCTTAGAAGAGAAATTTTCAATATCAAATGGCACATAGTTGTCCTTTTCACTTCCATTGTCATGGACATTATTTTCATGTTGCATTGCAATGCTATGAAAAGTAATAACTTTAAAACCACCTTTGTGAATCAGCAAAACCCATTACCAACAACACAATCAGCAGAATGATTGCAAGTGGCAAGCTCCAAATGAAAGAAACCAACAAGAGATTTGTACTGAGAAAACTAGAGATAGGGGTTTCCCAGATTGCAGGTTTGAATTTTCCCGGTTCTTGTCTTTCCTGCCTGCAAGACGACAAAAATAATTAACACTTCAACATGAAGTCATAAATTTAACAAAGACTCTGACTGACAAAACCCTAACAGCACCTTTTGGGAGCCTAACCAAAAATTTTCACAAGCCACACAAAATGCAAAACGCATCAATAGTACACAGAAGTTCCTATCAGGCCAACATGTTAAATTTCCACCCTAGATTTACGTTTCCACTTACCAATCCAGAAAACAGAGACTCTAAATCCTTAGGCAATAAAGTAAGCTCACAATTCAACCATAGTCATCAACAAGTCTCTAGAACTGGAAGAAATCACAACTTGATACAAAATTGACTCCATCCAGCACAAACTAACTGATTAGCCCGCAGACAGTAAAGTAAATTGACAGACGGTGTAAAATTGAGACAAGCCAAGCATGAAGCACTACTCAGCTCAGAGTTCAGCATCTCCAGTGAAATGCATACATAAATTGAAGCACACAACGTGATTGCTGGACAATCCTCTAAAACATCAATCAATAAATTAACAAATCAACACCAACATTCGGTTTGTTGAGTCCTAAAGCACCGGAAAATCGCAATCTCTTCAGCTTGAAAGAACTCAACTGATAAAGACTTTGCCATTATCATTTTAAGCTTGCAGGTACAAAACATGAAAGCAAACTTACAGCTATGCAATCTAGTCCAATTAACTTATAAGCATACCATTTCAAATATTACACTGAAGCTGAACATCGAAAGACAAAATAGCCATAAAAGAACAATAATGAAACAAATTAATACATATTCATACGCATTGGCCAAATGTAATTTCAAAACAAATAAGAGATTGAGACTGAGAAAGAAACGGACCGAGCTCAGATGCGAGACCCGCCGGATTCAGCTGATTGAATTCATAACCAAAGTCGGTGCCTTCTCCAGATCTGGAATCAACGAATGAATAGTTGATTTGTCACTGGATCAGTGAGTGAGATTTGTAGAATCTGTTACGAATGCTCTTTTTGTTATTGAAAATTGGTTGGGTTCTTATGAGCTTGCTTGATACGTCCGGAAAGTAGGTGAATTGACATTCAAGCGAACGGTGATTTGTTGGTTTGAACAGATACAGAGATCTTTTTGTAACGGTGCATTTTTTCTGTACCGTGTCAAAGAAACTAGACACCAGTCACCAGCTATTATTACTTTTCTATTAATTAAATTGTCATCACCATTTTAATTTTAATATTGAAAAAATTAGTTTGTGCGTAGCTTTTATAATTATATTTTTTTTTATGGTTTATAATGTGTTAAAATTGGTATTTAAATTTTTGAAATGTTTAAATATATAAATGGTTGTGTCATGCATTTTCTCTCGTCCCCCTCACCTCTTTCATGTCTATGCCTTGTGATCTCTTTCTCTGGTTATTCCTCTTTCCCATCCGACGCCTCATCTACCTATTCTTTTCTTTTCTTCTTTTTTCTGCCTAGAGAGAGATGATGTGACTGGAGAGAGCGAGAGAGAGAGGCGACTATGGCGGAGGCGGATGGATTGCAAAGAGATAGGGATGGACATTTTTTGTTTCATGTCTAATTACTCTAATAATTTAGAATCTATAAATTTTTAGTTTTTGTTCTCTTCTATTGTTAATTAGATTGTTGAGGAAACAATTTGATTTGGGCTTTTTGAAAATCTATAATATTTTTTTGCTCTTTTGCTTAATTTCTGGTATTATAAGTTGAATTGTGTACATTAACTTTTTTTATATTTATTTTCATTCTTTGTTTTCTTATTTGAAATTGATGGCTTTCTTGTTTTTGTGCAATATTTTACAAACCAAGATTTTCACTGAGCTTGATGATTTGTGAATCTTTTTTCTTTTCTAATTTTAAATAGTCTCATCCCTAAACCATACACGGTACTTAATGTGATTATGGTTTTGTTTGATACATTGTTTTTGTTCTACCAATGTGATTATGGTTTTTGTTTTTGTATGATATGGTATTCGTGGTGTTAAACATACAATATTGCTCAACCATATCTTGACTATGGATTATGGAAATTATATAGCAGTAATCAATAATGAGATATGAAACAATTTCTTAAGTCTTTTTTTCTTTCAACATCTTTTATTGGTCGTCTTTTTTGGCAATTGCTTCAATTGGATCTGCATTGATTTACATTTTTAAATTAGGTTTTTAAATTCCTATGTATTCTTAGTTACAGATTTGTATTTATTGTGTGCTTGGCAACAAGTTTTGTGATTGGCAGAATTCATTTTTGAACTATTTTTGTTCAAATAATGACCATATATAATGTTCAACTTTCAGTTTGTTGAAATAGACATTGATGGTTCTCTGGTGGTTGCAAAGACTACTGAGGCTGAAGATATAGTTATGTTGAACAATGGTTGTTTGTGTTGTATAGTGATGGGTGATTTGGTGAGGATGATTGGGGAATTGGTCAATAGGAAGAAAGGGAAATTTGATCATGTTTTAATAGAGGCAACAAGTGAAACTATTCAATCAGAGTGGTTTGCAGAATATTATTAGAATGGAAACCTCATTGTTTTCTTCTTTAAGTTTTTTTTTTGGATTTGAGTGTGGGTACAAATTGATATTGTTGTAGTGGTTAAAATGCTTAGTTTCTACTCAATTTTTGTATGTATTTGCTCTTTGTACTCATTTTGTTCTTGTTTGTGTTCAATTTGTACCCAATTTTGTATGCATTTGCTTATTTGTACTCGCTTTGTACTCCTTTATCTTTTATTTGTTCTCATTTTGTTCTCGTCTGTATTAGCTTTATTGTCGTTTTATACTCGTTTGTACAAAGTTTGTTCTCGGTTTTTGTTTTGTACTTATTCTCGTATCTAAAATAATGAGACTAAATTATTATCGTTTTGTACTTATTTTGTCGTGTGATCAAACTTTATGGGGTGTGGTCAAATGCGCGGTCAAACTTCTGACACGTGGTCAAAAGATTGTCAAAAGGTCAAATTTCAGCATTTTTCAAATTGCAATAAAAGAGTGGGCATTTTTGCAGACATTTTGAATGCCCTTGCATTTTAGAAATTTAAATTGGTTTTTAGAATTTTTCTGCAATTGTCCAATAATCTTGCTTTTTTTATGGGAAAAATAAGGGGCACGGGATTAGTAGTATCATACTCTTGTTGGACGTGACTATAAATGCATTACTCCCCACTGTAGGATATCCAAATAGTCATAGTTGAACTCGGTAAGGTGGCCGAGTCCCTGAGCTCGAACCCTAACCAAGCGAACTTGCTTTATGACTAGGTTGAACCCATAATTTCACCCCTAAACTTTAAAAAAAAACATCTCTAAAGCTCAACTTTCATTATCACATATTCCACCATTTTCTTGACTTCGTCAAGCACGTGTAATTAAGGGCTTCAGAGGATTTTTACTAAAGTTCAGTGGCTTATTAGTGGGTTCGGCCTTATATCTGTCATCATCGTTAATTCCCACAACTGAGCCCCTGAACTTTTGAAAACATTCTTTGAAGCCCCTCAACTTTACTTTTCACCTATTCCCCCCATATACTTTCAAAATACTATATATTTGAATCCAAAATTTCACTTTGTTAAGCACGTGATTTACAATGACTATGCAAGGAGACTGAGTTCATCATGATGGAATTTAAGTGATTTCGAAGGTACCCAATCGGTGCAACCAACTATTATGAAACAAATGAAAAAGAAACGGATCAAATACAACATTATGTGTTGTGTCACTATGATGGAATTGAGCGATTTCGAAGGTAAAACAATTTTAAATTTTCTTATTCACTATTATTTTGTGTATTAAAAAAATAATTTACTTAATTTTATAAATTTTGCTATAGTGAATTTATTGAGATAGGGAAAAAAAAAAGTATCACAGACATACTCATCTAACTGATATTGAGAACGAGAGATTGTTGAATAAAGAATTTCCTGCTTGATTGACAAGAAAGGTAAGTTGATTCCAAAATTTTATTCAATATTTTTTGGCAAATATTTTTTTATTCAAAAGTTATTCCCTATCACACCCCATTTGAATATTATTTTATTTTTTTATTTAAATAGGTAATCAAAATGCATGATACAAACATACCAAAAGATATTATGAATCTTGGTTTAAGTCATAACAACATTGCAAAAAGGTTTACAGAAAAACGACATCAGATTTCACACTGTAAAACAGGAAGCAAATAATACAATACAAAACATTAGAGTTGTCAACTTTTCAGAAATAGGTGGTGTCAATTACTTTGGTAAATTGAAAGACATTATTGAAGTTGATTATCATGATAGTTTTAAGGTTGTTTCATTTAAATGTGATTGGGTGGATGTGCATCACAAATCGGTTATAAGACAAGACATGGGATACACATTCGTAAATTTATTTCGTCTAATAAACAAAAGCAGTGGCGGAGCCAATAATCAAAGAAGGTGAGGTTGGTATTAAAGTCGGGGTTGGGGATGAAGTCCTAATTGTTGAGTTTGATTTTAATGATAATGATAACAAAACATCCATGAATGAAAATGTGCAAGAATTTGGTTTGAAGGGTGCCTTACGCACGTAAATGTGGAGCTAAGTATGTAAGTGCTTATTCTTGAGTTTTGGTTTTTCTCAGATTTGGAGTTAAGTACTTAAGTCTTGAAGTTAAGCACATAAGTGGTGCAGGTCTTGATGCCCAGAAATTCATTAAGCACTTAACTTTTGGAGTTAAACTCTTAAGTCAGTGGCAAAAAGGAACTGAAAAATTGAGGTTCAAAGTTAAGCCCTTAACTTTCAGAGTTACGCACTTAAAAATATTTCAGAAAATGTGCAATCTTGGAAGAACAAAAATTAAATGCGTAAATGGAACAAAATTAAGCACGTAAATTTGCACTTGAAGACAAAACAATCTGTTATGATGCTTTGCGGAATTTGAAATTGAGTGTCTTGGTAAGATGATGTGAGCAGAATTCAAGGTGCAATCTTGAAATTTTTGTTAAGCACTTAACTTTTGGAGTTAAACACTTAAGTGGTGCACTTAAGTCCTTAACTATTTAGTTAGGCACTTAAAAAGGTTCCAGAAGTGGTGCAGTTTCAATGTAGAAGCGTGCAAGAGGATTTTAAGCACATAAATCTCTTAAGATTACAAGACTAAATTTGATGATGTCAGGATTGTACATAATTGGATTTGTCCCACAATGACTACATTCTTGATTCCAACGATCACAAACCTCAATAGAGCTTTATCTCCAACTTCAGAAGATGTTAGAGAAACCTTGGGCAAACTTTGATATCTTGATTTCTCTGTAGATCTCTTTTTTTTTTTTACCCATTCTTGATTTTTTTATTTGCTATTACCCTTGGATTGGGTTGAGCTTCAAATCTGTGTTTGGGAACACGTCTTGTAACAATCAAAGTATTTAATTGATGATAGATAGGTTTCTTTATTGAGCATTGAAAAATAAGAACAATTTTCCTTGTTGAGCCTTAGAAAAACAAGAGAAGTGTAGATTTTCTAGTTTGGTCACTACAAAAACTAGAGGTGTAACGGTTTACAACTTATTGAACTCGTAAGGACAAATGGTTGTAAACAATTTCCCTCTACCCATGAGGAGATAGTAGATTGAAATTCTCGAGGAGTAGACGTAGGTCAAAGAGGACCGAACCACTATAAAATTGGGCTTTGTTTTCTCTTTCCCTACTCTCTTTACTTTTCTTTACATTTACTTTGTATTGCTTGTGAATTGGATATTTGATATTTGATTGCTTCTGCATTTGATTGAAAAGAACTTCCTTCGGTGTCTTAGTTTACAAAAAAAAATTAACAAAATTTCCAAACTCTTTAGAACTCTAATTCACCACCTCTTGGAATGTCATTCTTGGGGTCATCACTAGTCCCAAGGGCGAAGGTGTATCGGTAGTGGGGGTAGGGGTACTCCGGTGGTCGGCCAACCCCACCTACCTACACCGCTAAACACAAGGGACAATTGGGATGATGAACCATATGTTTTTTCTTCTTAAGTACAACAAGTCTTTTATGTAGAATACCCGAACAATGCAAATTGGTTTACTGTTGTTAAAGATAGATTTGACATGGTTGAGAGTGAAGTCTCAGATGATGTTTTTCAGTATGGTAATCTTAATTTCTTTCCATCATGTGATAATGACATCCCTAATTAGGTTAGAGCTGATCTAAAAGGTGAGATTCTTTAGTTATTATAGTTTATGGTTGTTGATTTTTAGCTTAGCTTATAAAGAATACTTCATTAAAACTCCCTTATTATTTGATATAGTCATGTATGTCATTTTGCTTCTTTATTCCATATGATTAAATCTCCATGTAATGTGGCTAAAAGCACATCATATGTTGCAAATAATTTATTAAGGTACCACTTACCTAATCAAAGTGTAGATAAGCATAATTAAATTTCAAATATTTGATTTCTCAATAGGCCACAATTAACTAACTAATGACTTAAAACAATAATCTTATAAAAATTAACACCATATTCTAAAAAAAATGGAGAAGATTGATAGTCTAATGCTAAAAGCAAATTTGCAGACTCACTTGTGGCAAATTCAACTCTAATTTTTAACTATTTATCATCTAATTTGAGCAGGATAATAATAAAATATAATTTTAGTAAGAAAGTGAGCTTCAATATTTTATGGTTCAAAACTAGCTAGCAATTGAACAAACACGAAAACACAGAAAATTTGGAAAAAAAAATATTGACAAAATAAGGGTCAACTCTATGTTTTAGTGGCTTAGAGCATCTCCAATGGTGCTATGTATTTTTAACTAACACTTTTAATGAAAATAAATAGTACTATTAAATATATAGATTGAAAATAAATGTGTTTTCCAATGATATTCTCTACTCAACTCTTCATTTTGTTAAAATTCATAAAACATCTAAAAGTGATTGGTAGATTAGAATAAATATATAGAAAGAGAAAATTTCATTAATTTTGCACTCAACAAATATGCCGAGTTAAACCACTCTTTATATTATTTTTAGCGAAAAAAGTGAGATAAAGAGAGTATTGGAGATGTTTTTTGATAAATAACTCTTTACTATAAAGAGTAACCACAAATTAGAGAAAGCATAGGAGACACACATACAAAATATAATATAATGTCATTTATTTCCCACCAATATTTTCATCGGCACTCACTGTACACATCCATCCACGTCTTTCTATCTAACTCTATGCTCTCCGCATCAATCCTCTGTTTCCCGCTATTATCAATTGCAAAGCTACTGGAGGCGGTGAGTGGTTGGGCTAGGTGGTGTGGTGCCACGTCTTTGACCCTTATAGTTCAGAGTTCGAGTCGCATTTTGGGTAAGTGTGTTAATGTCTTTGTGTGAGACTGTTAGAAAAAAAATCGCAAAGCTACTGGAGAATAGAAACCGTAAATGATTATTATTGTCTCATGTTTTGATTTCAGTTCCTTATCTGGATCTTCTCTTGCTATTTCTAATAATGGCCGAAGGGAGAAGGTCGTTTGTAACCGCTTGTTCCGGCTTCTATATTATCTTCATCTATTTTATGTGTGTGTGTTATTCCAATTTTACGTTAATTGGAAATTCTGATAATTAACCTTTATGTTGTGTGTAATTTGTTAATTAACCTTCATTCATGGTGAATTTGTCAAAATCT